>BPLR01004487.1:0-198206 GCA_021605095.1 Caerostris extrusa | reverse complement strand
GAAAAATAATAACTAATTATTTGATTTAGAAATATTGCTTCTCGTCCTCGAGCAAATAATTAATAAACATTTATTCATAGTCTTGTCATTTCCATGAAAACAAACTCAAATAAAATTATTTATGGAAATATCGACAGAGGTGTTCAAATATACATCCTATTTCAGCTATTTTATTGATAATTTGCTTAATAATCACATTTGTTTAACTAGTTTTTAGGAATGATGATATAATAATTATTTACTGAAGTCTTAGTATGTTGCAGAAATATAATCACTACTACATTTTCTGTCTTGGCCACTTTTTTCACATAGCAGATCCTTGTTGTAAAATATTGATCCTAAGACTAGCTAGCTACACAAGAATAATTTGATTAAAAGTGTTTTGGTTCAGTGAAGATTGATTATTGTATTTGATCTTTTGTCTGTCGTGAAAACAGATTTTGCTGCTTCTGCATTTTCTTAAGATCTGATTTTTTTTTTTTTCATATTCTTTTATAAATATTCCAGTGAATGTAAAAAGGGAAATGTTTTATAAAATAATGCAAGTGCTGATTGTTAAACTTCATTTTATCTTTTGAAATACAAAAGAATAATCTAAATTTAATCTCTCAAAGTATTTTAAATATTATTTGTTATATTCATAATAATACAATAAGGTTATTATTATTAAAGGTGTTTATTGTATTTGATCTTTGTCTGACATGAAAAAATTTGCTGCTTCTGCAATTCTAGAAGTCTGAGTTTTATTTTCTTTATTTTTAATTTATTATTTCATTTTTTTATATTCTTTATAAATATTCTAGTGAATGTAAAGAAAATATTTTATTGGTTGTAAAATATTCAAATAACAAAAAATAATAATAAATAATAGTAACATTTTATAGTAAATTACCCCTACAAATGATATAACTTCTTTAATTAGAATTTCAAAAAAAAGAAATGTCGTAAAATATCAGTATTTTTTACATATATTTAAATAATTAGTATGTGTAAAAATGCAGAAAAAATGAGTATGATAATTAGTAAAAGAAATGAACAACATATTTCTTTAATTTTATGTAAAATAATTGCAGTTTTTACATTTTATCTCTAAAAATATTCATTAATTAAAATCTTCTGAAACAAGATGGATATAGCATTAAAAGTAAACAAGAAAAAATTCTGAATAAAATTAAAAAGTAAAAATATTGGAATAATTTTTTTGTTTAAACTAATAACACTAACAGATTTATTAAAGATTGCAACTTCGAACAACACATGAAAAATAATAACTAATTATTTGATTTAGAAATATTGCTTCTCGTCCTCAGGCAAATAATTAATAAACATTTATTCATAGTCTTGTCATTTCCGTGAAACAAACTCCAAATAAAATTATTTATGGAAATATCGACAGAGGTGTTCAAATATACATCCTATTCAGCTATTTATTGATAATTTGCTTAATAATCACATTTGTTATAGTTCTTTAGGAATGATATAATAATTGTTACTGAAGTCTTAGTATGTTGCAGAAATATATCACACTACTACATTTTCTGTCTTGGCCACTTTTTCACACAACCCAGATCCCTTGTTGTAAAATATTGATCCTAAGACTATTCTACACACAAGAATAATTTGATTAAAAAGTGTTTTGGTTCAGTGAAGATTGATTATTGTATTTGATCTTTTGTCTGACGTGAAAACAGATTTTTGCTTCTGCATTTCTTAAGATCTGATTTTTTTTTCATATTCTTTTTATAAATATTTCCAGTGAATGTAAAGGAAATATTTTATAAAATAATGCAAGTGCTGATTGTTAAACTCATTTTATCTTTTGAAATACAAAGAATAATCTAAATTTAATCTCAAAGTATTTTTTTAAATATTATTTGTTATATTCATAAATAATACAATAAGGTTATTATTATTAAGGTGTTTATTGTATTTGATCTTTGTCTGACATGAAAACAAGATTTTCTGCTTCTGCAATTTCCTAGAAGTCTGAAGTTTTATTTTCTTTATTTTTTAATTTATTATTTCATTTTTTTTATATTCCTTATAAATATTCTAGTGAATGTAAAGAAAATATTTTTATTAGTTGTAAAATATTCAAATAACAAAAAATAATAAATAATAGTAGACATTTTATAGTAGAATACCCCTACAAATGATATAACTTCTTTAATTAGAATTTCAAAAGAAATGTCGTAAAAATATCAGTATTTTACATATATTTAAATAATTAGTATGTGTAAAAAATACAGAAAAAAATATGATAATTATTAAAAATGAACATATTTCTTTAATTTTATGTAAAATAATTGCAGTTTTTAACTTTATCTCTAAAAATATTCATTAATTAAAATCTTCTGAAACAAGATGGATAGCATTAAAAAGTAAACAGAAAAAATTCTGAATAAAATTAAAAAAGTAAAAATATTGGAATAATTTTTGTTAAAACTAATAACACTAACAGATTTATTAAAGATTTGCAACTTCGAACAACACATGAAAAATAATAACTAATTATTTGATTTAGAAAATATTGCTTTCGTCCTCAGGCAAATAATTAATAAACATTTTATTCATAGTCTTGTCATTTCCGTGAAACAAACTCAAATAAAATTATTTATGGAAATATCGACAGAGGTGTTCAAATATACATCCCTATTCCAGCTATTTATTGATAATTTGCTTAATAATCACATTTGTTTAACTAGTTCTTTAGGAATGATATAATAATTATTTACTGAAGTCTTAGTATGTTGCAAAATATATCACACTACTACATTTTTCTGTCTTACCACTTTTTTCACATAGCAGATCCTTGTTGTAAAATATTGATCCTAAGACTAGCTAGCTACACAAGAATAATTTGATTAAAAGTGTTTTGGTTCAGTGAAGATTGATTATTGTATTTGATCTTTTGTCTGACGTGAAAACAGATTTTGCTGCTTCTGCATTTCTTAAGATCTGATTTTTTTTTTTTCATATTCTTTTATAAATATTCCAGTGAATGTAAAGGAAATATTTTATAAAATAATGCAAGTGCTGATTGTTAAACTTCATTTTATCTTTTGAAATACAAGAATAATCTAAATTTAATCTCTCAAATTTTTAAATATTATTTGTTATATTCATAATAATACAATAAGGTTATTATTATTAAGGTGTTTATTGTATTTGATCTTTGTCTGACATGAAAACAGATTTGCTGCTTCTGCAATTCTAGAAAGTCTGAAGTTTTATTTTCTTTATTTTAATTTATTATTTCATTTTTTTTTTTTTATATTCCTTTATAAATATTCTAGTGAATGTAAAAGAAAATATTTTTATTAGTTGTAAAATATTCAAATAACAAAAAATAATAAATAATAGTAGACATTTTATAGTAAATTACCCTACAAATGATATAACTTCTTTAATTAGAATTTCAAAAAAAGAAATGTCGTAAAAATATCAGTATTTTTACATATATTTAAATAATTAGTATGTGTAAAAAATACAGAAAAAATGAGTATGATAATTATTAAAATGAACAACATATTTCTTTAATTTTATGTAAAATAATTGCAGTTTTAACATTTATCTCTAAAAATATTCATTAATTAAAATCTTCTGAAACAAGATGGATAGCATTAAAAAGTAAACAAGAAAAAATTCTGAATAAAATTAAAAAGTAAAAATATTGGAATAATTTTTTTTAAAAACTAACATAACAGATTTATTAAAAAGATTGCAACTTCGAACAACACATGAAAAATAATAACTAATTATTTGATTTAGAAATATTGCTTCTCGTCCTCAGGCAAAATAATTAATAAACATTTATTCATAGTCTTGTCATTTCCGTGAAACAAACTCCAAATAAAATTATTTATGGAAATATCGACAGAGTGTTCAAATATACATCCCTATTCCAGCTATTTATTGATAATTTGCTTAATAATCACATTTGTTTAACTAGTTCTTTAGAATGATATAATAATTATTTACTGAAGTCTTAGTATGTTGCAGAAATATATCACACTACTACATTTTTCTGTCTTGGCCACTTTTTTCACATAGCAGATTTGTTGTAAATATTGATCCTAAGACTAGCTAGCTACACAAGAATAATTTGATTAAAAAGTGTTTTGGTTCAGTGAAGATTGATTATTGTATTTGATCTTTTGTCTGACGTGAAAACAGATTTTGCTGCTTCTGCATTTCTTAAGATCTGATTTTTTTTTTCATATTCTTTTATAAATATTCAGTGAATGTAAAGGAAATATTTTATAAAATAATGCAAGTGCTGATTGTTAAACTTCATTTTATCTTTTGAAATACAAGAATAATCTAAATTTAATCTCTCAAAGTATTTTAAATATTATTTGTTATATTCATAATACAATAAGGTTATTATTATTAAGGTGTTTATTGTATTTGATCTTTTTGTCTGACATGAAAACAGATTTGCTGCTTCTGCAATTCTAGAAGTCTGAAGTTTTATTTTCTTTATTTTAATTTATTATTTCATTTTTTTTATATTCCTTTATAAATATTCTAGTGAATGTAAAAGAAAAATATTTTATTAGTTGTAAATATTCAAATAACAAAAATAATAAATAATAGTAGACATTTTATAGTAAATTACCTACAAATGATATAACTTCTTTAATTAGAAGAATTTCAAAAAAGAAATGTCGTAAAAATATCAGTATTTTTACATATATTTAAATAATTAGTATGTGTAAAAAAATACAGAAAAAAATGAGTATGATAATTATTAAAAATGAACAACATATTTCTTTAATTTTATGTAAAATAATTGCAGTTTTTAACATTTATCTCTAAAAATATTCATTAATTAAAATCTTCTGAAACAAGATGGATAGCATTAAAAGTAAACAAGAAAAAATTCTGAATAAAATTAAAAAGTAAAAAATATTGGAATAATTTTTTTGTTAAAACTAATAACACTAACAGATTTATTAAAAGATTGCAACTTCAACAACACATGAAAATAATAACTAATTATTTGATTTAGAAATATTGCTTCTCGTCCTCAGGCAAATAATTAATAAACATTTATTCATAGTCTTGTCATTTCAATGAAACAAACTCCAAATAAAATTATTTATGGAAATATCGACAGAGGTGTTCAAATATACATCCCTATTCCAGCTATTTATTGATAATTTGCTTAATAATCACATTTGTTTAACTAGTTCTTTCACAATGATATAATAATTATTTACTGAAGTCATAGTACGTTGCAGAAATATATCACACTACTATTTTTTCTGTCTTGGCCGCTTTTTTCAGAAAGCAGCTCTTGTTTGTAAAAAATATTGATTCTTAAGGACTAGCTAGCTACACAAGAATAATTTGATTAAAAGTGTTTTTTGGTTCAGTGAAGATTGATTATGTATTTGATCTTTTGTCTGACGTGAAAACAGATTTTGCTGCTTCTGCATTTCTTAAGATCTGATTTTTTTCATATTCCTTTATAAATATTCCAGGAATACAAAGGAAATATTTTATCAAATAATGCAAGTGCTGATTGTTAAACTTCATTTTATTTTTGAAATACAAGAATAATTTAAATTTAATCTCTCAAAGTATTTTAAATATTATTTGTTGTATTCATAATAATACAACTAGGTTATTATTATTAAGGTGATTATTGTATTTGATCTTTGTCTGAAAAGAAAACACATTTTACTGCTACTTCATTCCTTAAGATCTGTTTTTTTCATATATTTCTTTATATATATTATCTTATTATAAATATATTTTATAAATATTTTTTTATAAATGTATATATATAAATTTTATAGTGAATGCAAAGGAAATATTTTATAAAACTATGCAAATGTAGATTGTTTATTTTCAATTTATTTTAAGAAATACAGAAATATTATAAATTTATTCACT
Organism: Caerostris extrusa; assembly: GCA_021605095.1. NCBI lineage: Eukaryota > Metazoa > Arthropoda > Arachnida > Araneae > Araneidae > Caerostris > Caerostris extrusa. Next base: position 192,302 of record BPLR01004487.1, on the reverse strand, counting down.
TAAAGTATTGTAAATTGTATTTGTTATATTCATAATAATACAATAAGGTATGAAGATATGTCACTTAAACGGATTAATAATGAAACGAAATTGGTCGTACAGCAATTTACATTTTTATTTTTATCTAAATTTTGTTTTAAATTACTTATATCTGCATCTTCCATTTTTTTTATTAGCTTGATGCCATATCCAGAGATAAAACATATTCCAACATAATTATTGGAACAAAAACAGTTAAACATAAAATAATTGAAGACATTATATATAAATCGGGGAAAATTATCTACATTATTTATGTAAAATGTATTTAATTTAAATTTATTTTTGGATCATAAATAAAAATTCGGATTCAATTATTTTGAAAAGTAACTTCATGAATGTAATTTTTTCCATTTTAGGTCTTATCCTTCAGCTAAAGAAGTTACGAGACATTAAATCTATAGTTATTCGAATCTTCCTTATTTTATACAGCCACATGAATTAAATTATTTTGCCTTTTGGTACGAAAAGAATAAACACATTTTTTACAACCTTGACAACAAAAAATTGTAATGATATTTAAACCGATTTTTAAGTGAATAGATTTAAATTTATATCACTTTAATTGTGTTATTTAATAGTTCACAATTATGTATAAATTGAGGAATCTTTTGTATGTGCCATATTGCAAAAGAAAGTTAGCGTTATCTTTCAAAGTTGTTTTTTTCTTTTCTTTTTTTAAAACACAAAGATCTAATTTTTGTAATTTAAAAAAAAAAAAAATATATGCGAAACTGAAATTTTTATTTATTAAATTTATGTAATTATTTTTTATAAACTTTCTAATTTCTCTATAAGTTTTTTTAATTATTTATTTTTCTTATTATTATTTTATTTATATTTATATATTTATTTATATCATTCTGGTATTACGTTCATGTTCACAAATTTACGAGGAGTCTAAGATCATATTAGAAGCTTTCAGGTTTGGTATTTAACAATTTTGTATATAATCTTTCCGTTTTTGTTTTTTATATCAAATTTCATCTCGAGATGTAATATTCCCTCGATAATGTTCTACATTCGATGCAACAAAATAATATTGCTCAATTCAAAAATGTATTCATATAAACTATAAAACTTTATTTCGGTTTGTAGCTTCATATTTAAAGTTTATTGTAAAAATGTAATGCTTTGAATGATCATAATAATAAAAATGCAGTATAGCTTTCACTCAAAAAAGAAAGCAACGAATACCATGATATTGTGATTTTTAAATAAAAATAAATAGAATCTGTATTTGACTTACCGATTTATTCACCAAGGTAGAAAAACTATTTGGAAATGAAATCCTATTTATTTACATTTGAATTATCTACAAAGATATAGAGTATCAAAACCACATGTTTGATACGTTTAATGCATAATTTATTTGTTATAGTTTGTGGGATATAATAATATATGCATTCTTGTACTTGTTAGATATATATCAATTCATTTTATGCAGGAAAATGAAACGTAATTTCATTATCGAATCATACTATATAAATGTTATTTTTTATTATGTACATTGTTCAACTTAAAGAAACACCAAATTATTTTGCAACAACCAATAATAAACACTAAAAATATCAAATAATATCCAAACTTCTTCTATACATATCTGTATCTATATCTATCTATCCATCTATCTATTTATCTATCTATCTATATATATATATGTATACACACACATACTATATCTAACAGGTGGGCTGAAAGGTTCATAGGCTGATACATAGATGGCTCTACTATTATTAAATCCATATTATTTTTACTTAGCCCTAACCTTCAAAAGACACGTGTATAAATTTGACAGCTGTTGCGCTATTAGTATGTGAGTTATAGCGTTTTTTAGTGAAGCAACTTTTGTTAGTTTGAAAAAATGGATAAAAAAGGAATTTCGTGTGTTAATAAAGCATTACTTTTGGCGAAAAAAAATACTATTGAAGTCAAGGCTTGGCTTGATAAACATTATTCGGACTTTGCATCAGGAAAATCACATTTAGAGAAGTGGTTTGCTAAATTTAAACGAGGCGAAATGAGCACCGAGGACGATGCACGCAGTGGACGCCCCAAAGAGGCTGTTACTGAAGAAAACATCAAAAAAAAAACCACAAAATAATGTCTGATAACCGTAAAGTGAAGTTGATTGAGACAGCTGAGACCCTAAAGATGTCAAAGGAACGTGTTGGACATATCGTGAATGAATATTTGGATATGTGAAAGCTATGTTCAAAGCGGGTGCCGCGCTAGTTCACAATCGACCAAAAACAACAACGAATAGATGATTCTAAGCAGTGTTTGGAGCTGTTCAATCGTAATAAACCCGAATTTTTGCGTCGATATGTGACGATGGAGGAAACATGGCTCCATCATTTCACACCGGAGTCCAATCGACAGTCAGCCGAATTGACTGCACGTGATGAACACGAAAAATGCTAGAACTTCACTACAAATGCTAAAACTCACATACTAATAGTGCAACAGCTGTCAAATTTATACGCGTGTCTTTTGAAGGTTAGGGCAAACTAAAAATCATATGGATTTAATACTAATAGCGCCATCTATGTGTCAGCCTATGAACTTTTCCGCCCACGTGTTATATATATATATTTATATCTGAATATCTCATCCCAATCTTAGGGTCATGAGGTACGAAAATGATTATTAAGTGAGATATGCTTGTAACATATCTGAGTGAAGACACATTAAAAAATATAATAATACATAAATAAGCTTTTTTTATTTAAGAGGATTCTAAGATAAATAAAAAAATGCCTTTAGTGTTTGGTATTTAGCTATTTTGCATAATAATCCTAAGTTTATGATATATATATATATATTATCCCAACCTTAGGGTCATGAGGTACGAAAATGATCTACAAATAATAAATACACAAATAAAAATAATGCACAAATAAGCTCTTTTTATTTTTTTTTTTTTTTACTTTATTTTTTGCCTAGTCAATATCTAAATAAAGAATAAAAGTCTCATTGGGCTAATAAAAATAAAGGCTCTGAAAAATACACCCACTCAAACGCTGAAGAAGTACGAACAAAGAATTTTAAATGGTTAATTATATCAATGGGGGTGTGTCTTATATACAAATTCTTCTCATTGTTGCTAATAGTCAATCTTGAAAATCGTGACTTGGAATCAAATCACTGCAAAATGTCAGATGGTAAGACAAAGCACTACACATAGAATATATATAAAAGCAAATAATGAATTAGTATATGATCGAATAACCTAGCTTAAATATTTGTAGTCACAATACAATATGTTTATTGTTAACTGAGTTAATCGATTAAAAATGAGCAAAATTATATTTATTAATGTGTTGTAATATTTCAGATTTTATTTAAAATAAATTATTTGCATTTGAAGCAATTAAAGTTTTTAATTTATGTTTACGCAAAGGTCTTGTGTACTACACAGATATCACACGTGGCTTATAGAAGTAAATAACAAGCAAATAAATACCAAAAATATTAAAAACACCAAATAAATGGTAAATGTATTTGAAAATACATAAAAGAGAAATAAAATAAAATAGATAGAAAGAGAAAGATTTAAGAGATATTAAAGCACAAATTCACAAATTTACAAAAAAAAAACTGTAAAAGCAGACTTCTTTCAACAAGTTGAATTAAATTTAATGGCCATATGACTTTTTGGGTGAAGTTTTTTTTTTTTTTTTTTTTTCAATTATTCTAGTAATCTTTAAACTTGGAATTGCTATGAAAACTTGATCTAAATTCTGCAACATTACCTGAATTGCAGTTGCAAATAATAGTTGAACATAATTAAATCTGTTTAAATTCAGGTTAAAATTGCCCTGTACAGTTATAAACTGAATAATTCTGAAATCGTTATAAAAATGATAAATGCAAAGTTTTTTAATAATATAGAATAAGTAGATCTTTGTGATAGAGACATCGATTAATCTATGTGTAATTTATTCGCCATGTTATTAGTTTTGATTTTTGAGTTTCTTTTAATAGTAAAAATTTGGTACATTTGTATTAAATCCAATGTCCCGTTTTATGGCTTTCTTTATGAACCAATCAACTCTTTCATTGCTGAAAATTCCTGAATGATCATAAACCAATTGAAAAAAATATTTCAATTTTTTTATTCAATAAAGATATTAAGATTATTTTTAATGAGTACGATATTTTATTTAAAGATGAAATGTTTTTTTATTTATTCTAAGCATGTGCAAATTACACATTTTGAATAGGAATCATTTTAATCTTTTATCTAGCTAATACAAATTTTAATGCATAACAGTTCTACAATAAACACATTTTTACGAATTATATAATGATGGTATTTTAATTCATGATCATTTATACATGGAATACACAAACAATCTTTAGTTTTTAATGTTCTCAGTATAAAAAGTATTTCAAAGTTCCTACAAAATTATTATTATTAAATTAAAAACGTTGATTGGATTTTCTTAGATCAATGTGGTGCAGCTGAAAATGTTTAGTTATTTTCAGTTGATTGAATGCTATTATTTCGTAAACATATATTACTGAAAATATTAATGTCGATGGAAAAACCGACAAGGGCAAAACTAAAATCATAACTAATTGTACAAAATCCACAATAATTCAATCACTATGTGTCTTCACCCACTAGTTAAAGTAGTTTAAGAAAGTAGTTTAGTGTAGTGCAAAACCAAATACACTGGAAACGTAAGAAACGAAATGCACAATAAGTTTATAAAGGAAATTTGCACTTGATTTAATTCTAAAGGCATTGAGAACAATTTGGATCATACAATGAATAATTTATCAAATTTATTAGAAATATAAAATATATGTTTTTACAGCAGAAATTTCTGTCTGGGATCAACTTATCTGATACTTCTCTTCACTTTTGATGGAAAGAGGAATCAATGAGAAATAGCTGTTAATTTGACAAATGAAAAATTTTTGTTTAAGAAGAATTAAGCATTAATTTCGATTTAATGAGTTGAATACTAACTTAACTCGATTTAATGGAGTTGAATATTAACTTTTTTTTGAACCAAACCATCAATCATCTCCAGCAAAAGGTAGAGTTTCTTGAGCTTCCATAAAGAGATCAGATTTTAGTCTGCTTTAAAAACAAACTTCAGCAAAAGCAATAGTTTTGCAATAGTTGTCGTTTGCTAATTTCGTTAGCCAGATTATTAATTATTACTTTTCAGAATATAAAGACAGAAATCTAAAAACATTTACAAAAACTAAAGTAATTGGGGGTAATTTTTATAAAATTAACAAACATATTAAAAATGAAACCAAAATACAATTGAGTCTTGTTATTTTCATACTGAGTTGTCACTTTTACTCCAAAATTGGGCTTATAGTAATTTATAAATTTATAGTATTGGGCTTAAATTATTGAATTCAATTAAATATTATATGTGCAAATTAATAACAACCATGTAGGCTAATTAATTAATATTAATAACTAGGCCAAGAAAATGGGATCAAAAGATATTAAATAACTGTCATCAACAAACAAGCATTCTATATCTCAATATATTAATTGGAAAGAGAGCCTTCATTGCTGAAGTGTTATTAAAATACCTGACTCACATTCATGTAAAATACTTGAAAACGGCCTGACGACACATGCGTCAAATAATTTCTTTCAAAAATATATATATTCGACGATAAATATTACAGAACGTCTTGATTGAGTTAAATATTTTTTCAGTTTCCTCCAAAACTTTTCCAAACTCCAAAGCATCATTTATTTCTTTATTACAAAGTACGACTTATCAAAATTTGTATTCTATAATTAGAAGATTATTTAATCATTGTGCCAAAAGAATGCTCGGATTTTGTAAAAAAAAGTTCTGCCAAGTTTCTAACATAAAAAAATTTTTTTTTTTTTAATTTCAATAATTTAATATGGAAGGACGATAAGCACCTTCAAATAAACAATTCTAAATAAAAGTTTTACACATCATTTTGAAAATATAGTCAATTTTCTTAAAGTAGAAAAAAAGAGTAAAAAGATTTTTTAAAGAATTTTTGTTGTTGTTGTTGTTGTTACTGATCTTTTCAATTTTTCCTCAGAATGGAATGACAGTGATTGTATAAACAAATAACAGGCTTATTTTTCGATTAAATTTTAAACACAATGCTTAGAAGAAACGCATTGAAATGTATTTCAGCATATATCACACAACAATCTAAACATTAAGAAAATAAATTCGATTTGACGTTCATTTATAAGGTTTTATTTTATTCAAAAAGAAAATGAAAAAAATATTTTTTGTATGGAGTAAAAACCAGTTTACTTTTGGAAAATTCTTTGTTGAGTTATGGATCTAATCAAGTTATCTGTCAAATTGGATTTTTTAATGCAAGAAACCTTCAGAGAATAACGATTTTCTTCATGTTTTTGATTTCTCTTTTTAAATTTTGTTTGCTAGAAAATAAAAAAAAAAAAGCAGTTCAAACATGAATTAATAATAGTAGGGATTTTTATTTATTTAATGTATGCTAATTATTATAATTTTTATATACTAATGTTTTTTTTTTTTAAGTCATATTACTTTTTTTATAATATTTTATGCATGTTTATACAAAAAGATTTGTTGGTCTAAAAGATAAATATTGTTTTGAATTAATGTATTCAGTACTAAATTCGAAACTAGATGAATGATTCATATATTCAACTAAATAATAATTAATGTCCTAAAAAAGATATAGAAAATCCAAAAGCATTGTGCATACATATTATTTTAATAATTTCACTTTCTAATATTTTGATAAAATGTTTACTTCATTAAAAAATTTGTCTATCATATTTAAATATTCTCCTATTACTAGAAGTTAATTTGAATTTGCTTTATTTGTCCATTTTTTATGGTATCAAATTATATTTCCTCTGATAAGTGAGAGTATCCTTCTATAAAGTACGTTATTTTTTATTCAATAATATTTTCTAAAGACAGCATTTTGAAATTGTCATTTTTTAAATTTTATACTGTATTGATGCACATAAATATATTAGCAGAAGAGATGCACTCATAACGCATTTTTTTTTTATAAAAATAATGAAATTTATAAATACATTTATAAGATAAGCAAGATGATCACAATTTATTTTGTAAAATGCATAATTTCATTTAATTGCATTACATTTATATTATTTTAATAATTAAGCAATAACTATTAAACTTTTGCAATTATTAAAAGCGTATTGATAATTTCAATAATTGAAATACCAGATTGAAGTCACAAAGTCTTTCGAAACGTTTCTTTTCTTATAGTTATGCAATTCAACCCTTGTTGAACAACCTCCTTTCATGAGATGTATCTGATGTCTGATGTTACAAAAGAAAATCATTAGATATTGAAAAATGCCAATTTTATTGTACCTTCAGCTAATAGTCATTCGAGATACTCAACATAAAACTCTGTTGACTGTAAAAAGATACCTCATGACAAATTATAATATACGAGTAATAATATACATTAGTGTTTTCAACTTAAATGTGTACTCCGAAACCTTTTCTCATCATTTACGAAGATGATTTGCCAGATTGACGGAGAACCTGGGTTGCTTAGCAACCTCTATCTCCTGCTTTGTGAGTGAGGGAAGTTTCTTAAGCTTTAAGCCCATTGATAAGATAGAAAAAAAAAGGTAATATAAGTAATTAAATTTATTTAAAAATTAATTATTCGAATTTTTATTAATTAACAAAAAAAAATTACGCATATAAATTTTTTATATTATTATAATTTCAAGAAGGTAATAAAGAAAAAATAGATAAACAATAAAAACAAACTTCGGAACGTTAATGAATAATATTCAAACAGCGCGAGGTCTTTTCTCATCATTTACACTCTTATTCTCCAATATATTCACTTTCTAACAAACATAAAAGTGGGAAGAATAACATCCTAAAATCTAAATGACCACAGATTTTTTAAACGAGTAACTACCAAATTGTTTTTGTACACTATCGATATTTTTTGACTGCAATGTACGAGGTTACTTCACTTTATTAAAAACCAATAATTTCCCTATTTTACCATATATATATTTTGTGAAAAGTAACTGGTACTTGTAAAACACACAAAAGGAATTTATTCAACAAAATTAAAATTGTCGCTTTCTAAGTAGGCTCCATCAATTGTGGTACAATTGTGACAAAAATTGATTCGAGCTTCCGTATAATTTTCGTAAACGCATTGAATTATAGCCTTCAATTTCTTCAGCGAATTTTCTTTCATGACCTTAATTGGGTTAAAACATTTCCCTCGAAATAGTAATTTTAACTTTTGGAACAAGAAAAAATCACTTGGTGCCATCACATATCAAAATCACACACAAAATAACATATCAGGTTAATACAGTAAGGTCGATGATGCAGGTTGAATTTTCGGCGAAATACTCTTGCTTTCAGCTTCAAACCTTTCATTCCTTCAAAGGCCAGCTTTAAATATTGTTTTAGATCAAAATTGGGCTCTTTCAGAAGCAGTCGTGCAGCGACATGTTTCATGGCCGAATTATCATGAATGAATCATTCATGAATCCTTGTTACGAACGGACGTAATAGATACGTTCACCTCTCAGGTTAACTCTCTAATATTCTGATGACAATTTTCGATCACCAACTTTTTAATTTTGTTAACGTTTATATCAATCATAATATTTGAAGATCGACCTGAACTAGGTAAATCGATTATCAAAATCTTTTTTTAATATATTATATGATTCATATATTCGTGTTATTAACATACATAATTCACTGAAGCTCTTCTGTGAATTTATAGCATTTTTAGCGAATAGGCATATGATATTTCGTTAACACAAATTTTAAGACACTAACTAAAATAAAAAAGAAGCAGAGCACTTGAAATGTTTGATTACTATAAAGTCTCGGCCTAGACTATATATATATATATATATATATATATATATATATATATATATATATATATATATATATATATATATATATATATATATATATATATATATAACTCTATAAAAAATTGGAAATTATATATATATAAATTAGAAATTAATTATATAAATTAGACACACAAATGCAGTTCACTCAAATGTCGGAGATTTTCAGATTTCCCGAGTCTCGACAAAACACCTCTGTGGCAGACCTTAACTATCACATGGCTTGATTCATGAACCACACAGGATATGAACTGGTCGACACTTTGGAAGTCGGCCAGTTCATATCCTGTTCAGACTTTTGACGGCCTGTTCAGACACTTCAAAGAAAAATAGACAAACATCATTCCTTGTCGACTTGAGATAATCCATCAAGTGGTCAGCTTTCTTCACTTCTCATTTGAGTAGCCCTTTATCAGCCCACCTTTTATCACCAATCACGATGCAACAACTCATAGTGTATTCCATATCTCATCTGTAATTGTTTCGACCGGGGAAGGTCGCACAAGCATTCACTAATTTCCCTCGTTTTACATGATGCCGAATATCTGCTGACAGATTTGAGTGACAGGCTATTCTCAATAGCAGAAAACTGTAATTGCATGTAACCACCACAATAAAGTAATTGCATGTAACCCACAATAAAACATTTGTCACATTTGATGATGTGTATATTATATATTTGTCAAATAGCATACATTCCCCTATCCTGGGAATGAAATGCCAAAACATTTCTCGTGAGAAAAATGCTGTATTACAAAAACGTTAGCTGCTGTCAACACTGCGAGTGACACATCGCTTTCAAATTTTGAATTAATTCAATACAGTGTTACTAATTTACAAAAAATTATGTATTTACGCTAGTGTTTAAGTTATATATTCCGAAAAATTTTTACACGGAATGAAAATAGTTATATTTTTATTGAATCCATTATAAATTTTACTATTTTCAATAAATTTAATAAAAATCAAAATCTTAATTACTAAGATGATGGAAAATTGTGGGCTATATGCTAAGTAGATAGATAAAAACTTATCGTTAAAAAAAAATAGTATTTTCCTGCCCTGTGATGTTTTATAAGACTGGCGACTGATATGTTTGATTCAGTGGATGAAATTGGTTAGGCATATTGAACCTGTATCCATGATTACACTGTTGGCTATTTGCTTTATATTGCCTATAAATTTAACGAAAACATCAATACACTATAAATTATGCAAAGATACAATTAAGAAGGGTTACAATTAATAATCAAGGTTAAACATTAAGTTTTGAACCTTGATCTATTCAAATAATCTTGCTTAAAAGTTATTCTGTCTAATTAAAGAAAACTAATGGAAAAACTAAACTTAAAATTATTATTTTGGAAGCTTTTTTAGATTAATTAGAGAAGACTGCATACTGCTTTTGGAGATATTATCAGTGTCAAAGTGTTATTTCTTCTCTGCATTTGATATACTCTTGTATAAGTGGATAAATAAATTATACATTATATCTATAATCAGATTTCCATTTTCTTAATCTTATTTAATTAATTTACAGAGAAATGAAAAGTAAAATTATACATTGATTACAAATATTTTTCTATTTGTTCATCAAATTTATATTTACTCAGGATATTTCAAACATAATCCTTTTATATTTAAAGATATATTTCAAGAACAATAATTTTTTAAGAAACATTTGCTAATTTTTTAATAGTAAATACAGTAATAATATACTTTAAAACTTAATTCAATTATCTAATAATTTTATTTTTGTAACATTTTAAACATTTTATGTTACTTCTTAATTTATCTGCATAAGTTTACTTTAAATATTATTATGTTCTAATTTTATTTGTTATTTTTAATTAAAGTTCAGAATTTATTATTAAATCTCTGACAAACCTTTTGTTCTTGCTAAAATTTAATATTTAAACAGTTTTCTTTTATAAAAAAATTGTGATAAAAAAAGAACTTAAGTATAAAAATTTCTTCTTATTTCTTAAGACTTCTCTTTTCATAAATTAAAGCTTATTGAACGCAAAATATATTTAATGCTCTACGGCAAGTTGTTGATTAATTTTATATTAAATTCTACCTTGAATTATTTTTCTCTTTGTTATACACTTTTCATAATAAATTAAATGCTATTTAGTCATAAATTAAATTTAACGTATATATTTATTTACATACAATTCATCAATGTTATTCTCTTTGTTAAAAGAACTTAATGAAATCAAGTATACATTATTTTCCATGTAAAAATTGTACTGAGCATATGTGTATTACTCGGATAAGAATTTTAATGAATCAGAATTTCAATTCGTTTAGTTCTACAAGGAATTAAAACGCTCAAAAATAACTATTTTAATTTCAGCAAAAATATATTATTAAAAATATTAAACTCAAATATCGGTGTATTTTAATATCTTAATATATAACTAGTTATTCATAGAAATGTGCCTCAATTATTATATATATATACATGAATTACAAATACTCAATCAAGTTCTCCCAACTTTCTAACATAACGGAAAAAAATTTTAAAATTTCAATGAATTTAATATGGAAGAAAGATAAGCACCTTCCAATCAACAATTCTAAATAAAAGTTTTATACATCATTTTGGAAGTATAGTCAATTTTCTTAAAGTAGGTGTATTACCCTATGTACTATGTAGCTATCTATTGTACTAACCTATGGTGGGCTAGTACAATTTATAATTTTAAACACATTTTTCAAATGTATTATAAGAAACGATATTTAATATATCCTTTACAAAAAAAAAAAAATTACTCCATTGTATTTTAAACAACAATGTCTATTTACAAATAACAGTTAAATAATATTTTAGAAACATTTTTATATTTGGCACTAAATATAATTTTCCTGTTCTATACGAAGTATTCTACAGGGTTTACAAAATATATTTTGGAATTGAATAAACTCAAAAAAATGTCACCGGTTAAGTATCGAAGAGAAAGTACTGACATCAAATTTACGAACTATATATATATATATATATATATATATTCATTTCATTCAGATCATTCGTAAATATCTAATATATTGATAGCCACCAGAGTTATTAAAAAAAGTCTTTCAAAATAATATATATGAGAATTCTGCAACCCATCTTTTGGGTTAATCACATAAATGGTTATATTATCGGCTGCAATAAACTGAGATAAATAAGAAACTTTAAAAGATAAGCTTGGAGTAATTGTCAATTTTTTATTAAAATAAAACAGTATATATTCCCCGCTAATTAAACCAATATATATGCCACCAGTATATATTCCACAGCTAATTAAACCAATATATATATATTCCACTATTAATTAAACCAATATATATTCCACCAGTATATATTCCACGCTATTTCATTAATCTTTTATAGAATCTGCAACTATTAAAAAATATCTAACATGACTTTTAAACTCATCGTTTTGTGGGTTAATAGAAATATCCAGAACTTCATCTATATATTGACTATGTAATTCATTCGTTTGTTACATTTGTTTACCAACAACCTATTACCGTTACCACGTTTATATAATCGCTTATAATCGATGAATCAGTGATTAACAGATAGACAGGCATATTAAAACCTTAGTAAATAAACCTCTACAAATATTTTATTTAATATTATCCTCATCTGTAGTGTAAAGCTTTTATACAAATATGCATTTGAATTGGCTTCTTTATTCTTAGCAAATCACTGTGTTTACATATCGGAATTAAGGCTATATATATATATTTCTTTTGTTCTAATGCAGCTGGCAAACACTTAGACAGCTTGGTCTTGGAAGCCTTAAGGCAGCGCTGCACAGATGTTACTCACTTTGCATTATCCAGGGGGCGTGTGACTTGAAGATAAACCACGGACACGGAGTTACAATGCCCCCGCAATGCTCTACGATCCTATTAGGACCGGGACCTACGGTTTAAAGTGGATTCCATCCAAATTGGAACATCCATGTCACCGCCGGGAGTCGAACTAGAGACCTGTGGTATCGAGCGCCAGAGCGCTAGCCACTCGGCCATTCAGGCTCCATGAATGCTACATACACTGAAGTGACAAAAGTCATGGGATAGCAATATGCAAATTTTCAGATGGCAGTAGCATCGCGTAGAACAGGTATAAATGCGCAGTGCTTTCGCAGAGCTTTCATTTCTGTTCAAGTTATTCATGTGAAGAGGTTTTGACGTGATGATGACCGCACGACGGGAATTTAACAGACTTTGAACGTGGAGTGTTAGTTGGAGCTAGACGCATGGGTCATGCCATTTCGGAAATCGTTAGGAATTCAACATTCCCAGATCCACTGTGTCAAGAGTGTGCCGAGTATGAAATTTCAGGCATAACATCCCACCACGGACAGCGCAGTGGTCGACCGCCTGCACTTAACGACCGAGACCGGCGACGTCTGCAAAGAGTCGTAAATTCTAACAGACAAGCAACACTGCGTCAAATAACCACAGAAATCAATGTGGGACGTACAAGGGACTTGTCTGTTAGAACTGTGCGGAGAAATTTGTCTTTCTTGGGCTATTCCAGCAGAAGACCGACTCGAGTGCCTTTACTGACAGAACGACATCAGAACTTGCAGCGACTCTCGTGGGCACGTGAGCATATCGGTTGGTCCCTAGATGAATGGAAAACCGTGGCCTGGTCCGATGAGTCACGATTTCAGTTGGTAAGAGCTGATGGTAGGGTTCGAGTGTGGCGCAGACCCCACGAAGCCATGCATCCACACTGTCAGCAAGGCACTGTTCAAGCTGATGGTGGCTCCGTAATGGTGTGGGCTGTTTTTTCATGGCATGGACTTGGTCCTCTGGTGCGACTGGACCGAACATTGACTGGAAATGCTTATGTTCAGCTACTTGGAGATCACTTGCAGCCATTCATGGACTTCATGTACCCAAACAACGATGGGATTTTTATGGATGACAATGCGTCATGTCACCGAGCCACAACTGTTCGCGATTGGTTTGAAGAACATTCTGGACAATTCCAACGAATGATCTGGCCACCTAGATCGCCAGACATGAATCCCATCGAGCATTTATGGGACATCATCGAGAGGTCTGTTCGTGCCCAAAATCCTGCACCATCAACGCTTTCACAATTATGGACGTCTATCGAGACAGCATGGCTCAATATTCCTGCAGAAGACTTCCAACGACTTGTTGAGTCCATGCCACGTCGAGTTGCTGCACTTCGCCGGGCGAAAGGAGGGCCGACACGATATTAAGAGGTATCCCATGACTTTTGTCACTTTAGTGTATAATAAAATTAATATTGAGCTGTTTATTGTAAATTATTATGGATTAAAGTATATTTCCCTGTACTGTCTGTTTTGAATTTAAATACTGAATCAGGTACCTCTCAGTTAGTAAATTTAATATTGTATAATATATACTGGTGAAAAATGAAATCTCAACGCCAAAAAGATTTAGTTTAAATGAATGAAAATTAGGAAAAGTATTTGTCTAGGTATCATATTTATGTAGTTAATTCTTCAAGGCCACAGATTTAAGTATCCGAGAGAAAAACTATTTCAAATATGTAATGGTGGTACAATCGGCCAAAAAAATGGGACATACTTATTAACTTTTGTAATTAACGCTAGATCGACTCATTGTAACATTGGTTGTAAATGACTCAAATTTAACTAATATATGGTATAATTATATATAGTTCATTAACAATATAGTTAATTAACCGCTAACTCGAAATTTTTCCATTACTGAAACAAATATTTTAAAAGCATCTATTCGGCATGCGATAAAATTGTATGTCCACCAATTTTCGTGACAAACCTTTCATATATCAAATGAATAATATGCCATCTTCTTGTTATAAAAATCTTAGAAAAAAGCAAGAAAAATTTACTTTATTTATTTTATTGAAAAGCGTTTGTAAATAATAAAAAATAACTGAAACTGTTTATTTAATTGATAATAGTTAGGTATTTTTATTATTTTATTAAAACTATATTATTTAGAGTCAATAAAATCTTTAATAAGAAACTTTTATTCTTTCAGATGAATGGTTGAAATGTTCTTGAAACTACTCCATAAAATAATGCAAATTTTTGTGGGTGTCTTTAATTTTCTAATCCAATGGTATCAAACAGCTAGCATTGAAGACATCTTTTAATTACACTAAATCAATTAATGAGCTATAATTCACGACAACTTTATTGAGCATTGTTTTTTTAATTTATGTATCCCGACCAATAGTAGTTCTCGGAAACAAAATGGTGGAACTTCCGTTTTTTGCATTAATTTATTTATTGCTTATTCATGAAAGTGAAAGGATTTTTTTGCTTGATTTCGGTTTAAAAAAACTGTTTTAAATAAAAACTTATTAGAAATTCATCCAAAGGATTTTTTGTTACTTTTAAAAAGGAATCGAATAAAAAATTAATTATTCAACATTTTTATTCCATTGATAAGATAATTATAAATTCAAAAAAAAAAAATAAATAAATGCAAAAATTGTCTTTAGAATTAATAAATAAAGTTAAATGGGATAAAAATAAAAGAATTTGATAGTAACAAAGTAATATTTTTAATTATACTACAGTTGTTAATTGGTGACGTTTTTAAGAAAACCCGATTTGAAATTAATTCATAAGTGATTCACCGTCTATTAACTCATTATTTTAAAAATGAATCAATATTTTTTAATTATTTCTCTTATAACAAATATTTGATTAGAAAACTTTATAAAAAGATTTTCGCTTTTGTAAGATTCGAGTAGTTATTTTATTTTTCATTTATTTCAAATATTCACATTAAAACTTACAATTTGTTCATATGAAGTTCGAAATTTCCATTCAATAATTTAATGTATTCAGTTTTTTTTTTTTATCCTTAATTTTTTTTATAATTTCATTTCAATTTACGCATTTATATATTTAATGTTTACTTATTATTTGCTTATTATGTTTTTTTTCATATTTTTGATTTAATGATATTTACTTATTTTTATAAGAATAAAATTGATGGTTTTATTTTAAATTTTAGATTACGTGGTTGTATAAGATAAATAAGTCTATTAAAATTTAAATTATAATAAATTTTCATTTTTAACTTTTCTAAATTCGAATTTTATACCTTGGGAAAGTTTTTTTTCAGTAGAAGCGTTGAAAAACTTATTATAAATATTTTTTATTTAAATTTAATCTGCACAAAACTTTTTTTGTCTTCTAGTAGAAGTCAAAATGCAATATATTTTAAATATTTAAAAGAATTTTTGAATTTATTAAGACATTAGTTAAAATTCAATGTATTTAAAATAAAAAAAACATATTGTAAAATTATTGTTAATTATTGAATTTATTAAAATTATTGAAACTATTGTTTAAATTTTTATTGTAAAAAATGTTAAAATAACTGTAATAATGTTAATGTTAAAATGTTAAAATAACAATGTTAATGTTAAAATGTTAAAATAAGAATGTTATCGTTAAAATGTTAAAATAACAATGTTAATGTTAAAATGTTAAAATAACAATGTTAACGTACTAGGGGTATTTGTTCCAAATTGTGATGGCATCAGAGACCAAATCCTGTTTACTGAATTGGTATTTTAATTGCAAACTAATCAGTAAGTTTCATATCAAATGACTAAACTCTAAAAATTCTAAGAGATAAATTTGATCAAAAATTTCTTGAGTTATTTTTATCGTATAATAATTGAATAATAATAATAATAATAATAATAATAATAATAATAATAATCAATAATATAAGTTATAAAAGGTTCTTTTTAATTTATTCTACCATAAAAATAGAAAATAAATAAATAGAATAAAGAAAGAAATTATCTTTCTCGTAATTATTTTATTTTTATTCCAAAGATATTTACATAAAAAAATTAAATTTATTAAGGTACTTTTTTTGATGAATATTATTTTTAAATCATGATAAAATAATTTTTTCATCGAGTAACAGATGATATTTTAATTATATGAATACTAATTAAATTAGAAAAAAAACATTATTTTTTTCCAAGCTAAAGATTCCAGCAAAAGTTTTATAAAATAAAAAATATTTATTTAAAAATTTTGTCGAGATGCATTCATTAATTTAAATTGAAATCATAAAAATTTAGGAATTTTACCCAACTGCAGGCAGTAAATAACATATAAATAACATTGAGAGAATATACAAGAATTAAGACGGATTTATTATTACCTCTTCTTTAAACTAATAGTATTTAATGATTTACAAATAGTTTTAATAACTGAACTTTTAAAACATTATAAAACATTAATATACAATAGATCTTTGATGGATAATTTTTTTTTTACTTAATGGTTTCCTTTTACTTAGAACTTCTGCAAATATTATGTTAGATTATTTAATAAAAACACCTTTCACTTTTATATACTAATGATTACGTTTCATAGTTTTTAAATATATCTTACTTTTTAATCTATCTTAATATTTTACTTGTCGATTTATTTTACTTTTTAATGTTTCAAGTATTATTTTATTGCAAGAATCTTAAATTATATTGTTGTATAATTTTCAAAATGAAAGCTATTTAGAAAATATATTTTATAGTATTAATGCAATGTATATTGAATCATTAAATTTTGGGAGAGATTTCTTTTGAATTAGAAAATTAAAAATAATTTTTATGTATCGAAATGCAGATGATATTTTAATGAAGCTTATTGCAATATTTTATAAATATTAAAATCTCAATATTTAATAATATTACATTAAAAAATGGTTTATTTAGTTATTTTTATAAACATTACGCATTCTATTGAATTAAAATTCACATACTAATTATATAAATAATACATTTAAAATAATGAAAGTAGTTTAATATATGTTTCATAGACTAACTAAATTATACCATTAAAAATGCGTTTTTATTCCTTTCCTGTTCAAAATCTGTGCTAATCAAAATTGATGAGAATGTTCTAAAATCATTCTTGGTTAATTTATCACTTACTACGTTCATGGTGATAATTGAATGCTAATGAATGAGACGCTGTAGTAATTTATTACATTGGCCATTGAGTTTTCTTACCCCTGAAATCTATGATTGCACACACGCAATAGATAGATCAAATATTGATTCCTCCTGCATGCTAGAGGCGTAATATATCACATATTCTGAGAAATTATAAATTTACATGAAATTTAAAATATGATTGCGTATAAGTAAAAAATATAGGTAGAACAAAAACTATAGAAAAAAAAACAAACACGCACAATATAATCTAAAGAGAATGTACAAGAAACTGTTTAGATAAAATCATCAATTTGCACCAGTTATTTGCAGTACTTCAGGGCCAATCATTTAAAACGCTATCTTTTCACTTCATTTTCCGAATTTTGAATATAATACTTTCAGGTTGAAACGCAACTATCCGGTTTTAACTTTATTTTTAATTTTTTACCCAAACAAACAAAAAAAAAAGGTTATTATGCAGCAGATTTTAATATAATATAAAAAAAAATGAAAAGACTGAAATATCTAAAGAATTTCAATTTATTATGTGTGAATCTATTTTGAGGCCCGAATACTCATGGTAGTGTACCGGATTTTCAATAACTAATGAAATTTATGAAGCACTCTGTCAGAATACAGCACTAAGAAGTTCGGCACTTTAAGATTCCACTTGTTTACTTGTTATTGTATTAGTATGATGTTCTATAGTTATACGGCGAATAAGGTAGTCACCTTGTACATTTGAAGCCTGGTCTTCTGAGACAGTAACTTTACATGACTAGTGCTGCCAACAATCATGCACAACTTTCTGCAATATCGAGAGAAGAAAATCCATCTCCTCGTAACCTTTATTACACAGTTTCATCCAAAGCTAGTAAGCTGCTGGTATATCTTCTTTCCCTTAAAGGCGCTCTTAACTGAAGTCTACCTCATGCACGCGTAATACGGAGAACAAATAACGCTCCCAAAGTTTGCATCTGGTAAACGTATTTTTCTCGTGTTAACACTATTAACGCCATTCTAATTCGTACAGCGTGAAATTTGCACAGACGCCATTTTTCAGATGTACAAACACGCTTCCCAAATTTCGTTTATCTAGGACATTTCCTTCTTGATGTTGGGATTTTATTTACCTCCAGTACATTAACTAGAAAATTATAATGCAAATGAAGGTTAAGTATATTTTAGGATATTCTTTAAGATTTATTTTGTGTATATACTAATCTGAACATTGAGATTTTAAGATATTTATCTAAAGCCTGGATAAAAAAAAAATTGGGGATTATTTAAAAATGCATTATTTTGAGTTTCAAAATAAAAATTTCTTCATCATTAATCAAAGACAATCAGCTTAAAATATTTGGTGCTATCATTCGTAGGTTTCAAGGCAGCATCAATAATTTTTTACATGCCAAATATTCGTTTGCGATACTCATCCATATTTATATCATTCTATACTTCTAGAAGAACAATCATAAAATATATCTTGGATTTTATTGAATAATAGTATATCTTTATTTTTAAAAGATTCAAGAATATACTAAATCTTCGAGATATAGAGACAAATCTAAATGTAATTATAATTCCATTTTTCTTGATGTCCGTGGTATATATTGCATATCCGTAATTTTCATGGTGCTGATCTTACACTAACGTCCTGAAATTTAAAGAATATTTTACTAATCAAAGTTCCAATGATTCTGCAAATAAGTTTGTGTACAACTAAAATTACATTTGACATTGAAAAGTATTATTTTGCAATAAAACCGGCTGCATTTCCAACCCAGATTATTGCTACTTTTTCAGATCTTGTAAGGAAATTACACAATCTGAATTGTGTGGTTCTAGTATTTTCATTAAATTTAGAATTCTGCAGTTATATTAAAAGAATAAAACGGTAAAGAATGATATTTTTTTAAGAGTCTGATTTGCACCGAGTAATTATTTCAGAACTATTTACATCGCATTCCTAATTAAATATTTAAATAGTCTCTCATTACTAGTTTATAAAAAGGAATCGAAATAATTTATTTTACAAATTATATTAGAATAAAAGATTCATAGATTAATAGAATCAACGGAAATAATACCTAAGAAATAAAATAAACTGTTTAAATAAATCAGCAAATTAAATTATATAATATGCTCTTTTAGATCATATTTTATTCCTGATTATATATTCTAACAAATATTTATTTAATAAAAATCTTTTTTTTTTTTAAATAAAACTTCCTCACAAAAACAAATTTATTTATTTGTTAAAAACTAACTGATTTTGTGTTTTTTTAAAAGCTTTCATAAAAGACTTAAATCAAAAGGTTTCTAACAATTTTTCCATGTTGAAAATCATTTATGCTTATAATGTGAAATCTTCACACTCTGTACCTTTTAAGTTACGAAATTTGCTTTCGAGATCAAAAAGCATTTCCTGACTTTATCCGCGAAATTCAAAGCATTTCTAAAGCTTAGATTTTTAAAATAGCATTTTTAAATCATTTCTGGTGATTGCTGAATGGAAACCAATAAATATATAATTCCTATATCCATGAATATATTCACTAATATATATTAATGCTTACATAATTGCTAATAAAATTTTTTTTGAATGCATATAATGAAGATTACTAAAATGAATATCTTTATTAAAAATCATGTATATATTGACATCATACTATGTGTATGAAAGCATTTAAAAATTAAATTATCTCCATTTTATGTTATTTTCTATGTTCAAGGTTCCTTAATAATTATACTAAGAGTTTCCCAAATCATCTAGTAATTTATTGAGTGTAATCTGCTTAAATATTTTACATCACAATCGCTTTCATTATTAGCTTACTTACTTACGTCTTTTAATATATCTCCCGTGCCATTGAAATTTATGTTTAGTTATTGGTAACATTAGCTGTTTCTCCATATATGTATTAAATTTGGTTTATATAGCACATGATCTGTGTAATAGAAACACATGCCACTTATTTAGTCACACGACACCTATATTACATCAGTTAGCATCTCTGTTTATTTCTTATAATAAGGCTTTTCTTCAATGGATCAACAGCCTCATGGTGGCCCAAGGCCATCTGTCTATTGGCACATAGCAAAACATGAGATGTTTTTCTTTTTAAGAGCTAGAGTTGTTAGCCTACAGTCATATTAGACCAGGACCTACGATTTAAATTGGATTCCGAACATTACAAACATTCATAGCACAGCCGGGACTCGAACCTGAAAACTGTAGCAATGAGCGCCAGTCACTCGGACATCAGGCCCCATAGTAAGGCTACCGGACAAAAATAACAATATAGAAAATGGAAGAATCAGCCCAATGTTTCGTCAATAGTTTTTACATAATTTTTATCTAAAATGATATATTTTAAGAAATTTCTACAAAAGACATTTAAGGCAGAAATGTAAGTATTTGATCAATCTAGAAATAATTTTTCGTTCAATTTTTAAAAACTATTTTTTAAGTCAAAGAAATGTTCTTATTCTCTACTCCAGATCGGGTTGGCGGTGGCATGGACGTTTGTTCAAGGTCCGGAAATCTATGTTAAACTGTAGATCCTCGTCTGATTAGCCCAATGTGTGCACAAATGACAGTAGAGCGATAAACCAAACCAATCTAGATCAGGTTTCTATAATCATAGGACATTGTAATTAAAAATGGGGACACAAAACGCTTTAGAAAAATTGACACATTCCGGGACGAGCAATAACAAAAACTTTAATTTAAACAAAATTGACAATACAACACAAAAATTATTTTTGCAAGTTTATGACAATTAAAAAGCACTTATGTAAATTTGCCAATTAGATTTGGCCACTATACTTTGTCAGTTTTATATTTTCATTCTGCTATCACTTCCTCTCTGCACAATTAATCTATACTATAACTTGAATAATAGTGATGCTATAAATAAAAAATACTAATCAGAAATTATAAAAATGGTTCTCCTCAAAGATATTCAATGTCATAAAATTAATCAATTAATAATATTCAATTATAAATCACATAAATGAATACGCGGAATTATATGGTGAATTCCAAGAAGGCTTAGTTAATACAAATTATTTCTCCTGGAAAACAAAGTTGCTGTACACTCATGTTCGTGAATCTTGAAGCATCATGATGGATTCATCAAAATTGAGCTGAAATTTGTTCCACATTTAATTTGTAGTTGTATAAATAATTTATCGAATTTGCTGAAAAAATATTAATATTATATAGCCAAAATTAGTATTTGGTGAAGTCGTCATGTACTAACTACTATTTAAGTTTCTATAAGACATAGCATCAAATAAAAGAGATTTTGATAGCGCAGACCGTTTTTCAGGATCAATGCGATATGTTTGTGCTTATAGCACAGACATATCGTATTTATCTTGAAGAAACAGTAGATACGTTTGGGATTATTGAAATACGATATACATTAAATAGGTAATATGCATAAATAATGAACTGACTAAATAAGCTGGTATAGATACATTATGCGAAAAGAAAGGCTAACATATTCCAAACAAGATGTGAATGGGTATTATATTGGTGAAAATTAAATAAGATAAAACATTGGTTTCCGAATGCTCTCTAATCTAGAAATCGCTTTTAAGAATGTATTCGTTTTTCTTTGTAATGTTCTCGCCTATGGGTATAACATCACAGACCATTGTGCTCATGTTGTTGGTCGTATGACGTTGAATAATTTATTCAGGAATCTTCCATTTACCTCTATAGTATCGCCGTTAGGCACTTATATAATGACACTAGGCTATCATTGTAGCCCATATTAAGCTCTTAGGAAAAATCTATAAGTGATCAATCGGTGTACCACTATGTTCATTAGAGCATTGTATCTGCAAGATTTGATGATTTTGAGTTAGGGGTATCATGTACTACTTACAGTCCATAACATAGCAGATTCTATGTAAACTGAAATTGGTACACTTGATAATTGGCATTGGGCATTATGTCGTAGTTACCCGCAGTTACAAATTGACATTGATTATTAGGCCGTAGTTACCCATAGTTACAAACTGATATTGCTTTGTAGGCCTTTATACTTATGTCATCGAGACGAAACTGCTAGGCCCATGAGTATTCTGTGACTATGAATCATTTAACTGTATTTATTTTATATTTCTTGTTCCACTGCTATGTGGTTAATCTGGTTGCCTTACACCTATTCTTTCCATAAATCACATCGTTGTTGGAAAGACCCTGAACATTGCAATGTCTTTATAAGAAGAAATCTATTTACTCAGAGAAGATTTATCAATGGTCGCTAGACTTTCTATATTGCATATTGACATCTGATATTATATATTTATCGCTAGCAGATAAAGACAATCTGCTTTCTCTATACAGCTATCAATACTATTTCAGGCATTATTACTCTGAAAATCGAATCGTGCATATATTCACAATATTTTATTCATTGCATGTAAGCATTATTTTATTGAAATGTTTCTTTTATGCTATTTAGAGTCACCTAAAGTGTATTTTTAACTTAGAAAGAATCAAATTATTTTTTTGTTTTCCTTCAATGGACTCTTGAAAAGAACTCTATTAAAACTATATTTCATCAGAAGTTTATGAAAAACTAAATAATTAAAACATGTAACTTCAAGAAAGTATTTAAACAGTTTCAATACTTATACATTGAAACATAAATTACAAATTTTATTTAAAAAGTGATCTATAATGAAGGTATAGAATAGAAAATGGATTTACCAACACCTATCAACATCTAATGTATATTATAAACAAAAATAAAGATTCAAGATTTAATTCTTTAAATTATAATGATCATTAGAAGTGTAAGAATTACCACTTCCAAAAATAGTTCCTTTAAGTTTTAATGTTGAAAATGAAAATTAGGTTCAACGGTTATAATTTATCATTAAACGGACAAAAAATATTGTAAATGTCATTAATATATGAAAAATCATATTTTTTATGAAATAAAAATGCTTTTCAATATATTATCCTTGTGATAAATTGTCATCAAATATTTAAATCCATATTCTTAGTTTATAAAATTCTATATTCATGGTCTCCAAAATATTTGGTTAATTAATTCAGACTTCTAAAAGTAAAAGTTTGAGGAACCCTGATAAAGAGGATAACATATATTTGTCCAAAGTCTAATTGCGAAGATTAGTGCATGTGTTATAGTGATTTAAGTGCATGTGTTAAATGCAAAATTCATGTTATTCATATCAATTTATGACAATGTAAGCTGTATTCTTTAAGTATCAGCAGTTGCAATCCTGTACTAATGAAGTTTTTTATTTTACAGAACTATTCATTTGGCTTATAAAAGCAATAATATTAACGTCTAAATATTTTTAGAATCATATTTATTTGTTAATATAATGTCTGTACTAGAAATCCTATCTCAATACCATTACAACAGTCGCGTACCCATAGGGATCCCCCTTCTTCATAATAGCAATTTAAAAACAATTAGTAGGTTATTTATTATATTTTCCATTGATCCAAGGCTCTGCATTGTAAGAATAAAGACAAAATTATGATTCCAATAGAACATAGCTGTTTTGATCGATGGTTGAGCTTTGCCGTCCTTTGCCATGCTAATTGAATTATTTTCTGAATAGGATTGAGTAAATATATTGAGCCGAAAGAAATGTTTTGGTTTCGGTACTGTGTGGCTCTATATTTATTCAGTGAATGCATAGAATCGCCTCTGATGTAGATTTACGCGGTTTGTTATTGACTGATTGAAGTAGCTCTTGTATAGCTTTTGTTTTCATTAGACATTAGAGGAATTCGTATTCGGTCACAATTAGTTGAAATTGATATTCTTCCATATTTTTCCTTTCATTTTTTAAAAGAAATTTTGATACGCATTAATCATACTCTCTGCATATTTGTAAAACTTGATTTTCTTGTTGTGTACATCTTGTGGGTGATTGTTTAGTTTATAATGAATATAAGAAAACGCAAACGTTTTTTTACAAAAAATATAAAAGTTTAACTTAATAATAATTGGAATCTTTCACATACACATATCATAATAAAGCCATGCAAATAAGTAAGGTACATCTATGTCTGTCAGCAGTCTGAAAATTATACATGGAGTGAATGTGCTAAATATGCAAATTTTGGCATCCTGCTGATGGGGATAATTAGGACAATCAGTAATATAATTATTATTTTTTAATATTTTCTGTTGTTCCGTAAATAATCGACCGAAAGAGAAAATTTTCTTAATTTTGAACACGTGTAACATAATGTAAGAACTTTAAAAGTAAACAATATTGATTCTTAAAAAAAAGAGGCAGCATATATTTAAAAAAAAAAAAAATCCTAATTGAATGGAAAAATTTAGAAACTTAACAAATTTATCTTATGTTAGTTAGGGAAAAAAATCTATAACATTAAGAATTTTTTTTTACATCATCTATAAATATTTTATAATTTGTAAGAAAGACTTCATTTTCGTCTGAAATACGACACAAAATGATAAAAAATGCATTGGTTGAGTACATTTATATCTGCACAAAAATTTGAACATATTTAATCGATTCCATTCTATATTTTTAAATACAACTTTAAAATGCAGCGGAAATAATGCTATAATTTCCTGTTATTACAAAAGTTATATATTTGGCAAAAGGAAATTTTTGATACAAATAATGCGCAACAATAAATATTCAAAATTTAGTAAAATAAAAAGAAATATTGTTTCTGACATTTTGAGATATCTCATTGATCGCATATCACAAGATCCTTTAATTTCGTCCTTCAGTATATTTTATTAATTCCATATGCCTTATTTTATTTTCTGTGTCTTCATATGTTATTGTAAACGATTTCAATATCACTTAAAGTACCTCTATATTTTTATCGCAAAACGCAATACTCACTAGATTGCGATTTACATTTACATTTTCAATTCAGTAAATAACTTTTTCCCTCCAGAGGGATTCAGTAACGAATCCAATTATTTTGGAGATCTGTTTTTATCTTACTTTCCTCATTCTAGCAACTTCCGAATTCCGATGCATGATTTTGGTGCTGAGATAACGTTTGTTATAAAATTCTCGCAAAATTCATAAATGATCTAAATGTCAGGAGTATTGGTATGGATGTTATCTCTAATGCCTTTGTTTCAGTATTCAGAAATATCAGCACTTTTTCTTGCTATTTAATTATTATTGCTTATAGCTCATCAAAATATTTCGACGGTTAAGTTTTCTGAGTATATATTTTTATCTAGATTTCTTAAAAGTCAGTTTGGATCTTATTTAAGCAATAAATTTTAGTTCTATCAATGAACCAGTATTTCAATCCTAACGTTATAATAATTTTTCGCCTGCTTATATCGCGAACAGACCATCAATGGTCATCGAATTTCCTTGCTTCTGAATGCAATTACTGCAACGGCTAATGAAATTATTATTAATATTTCGATTTTGGATAATAATTTCTTTGAAAATTTGTAAAAATACCCACAAATATTTGAATTATTTTTATTATTTTAACAGTCATCCATACGAAATATTTTAAAATGTTTTTAGAATATAATTTAATTATTCAATTAACAAATGTAACAACGAAGACACACGTACAAAGAAGAAAAAAAAAGAGAAAAACGTACGAAGCGTTTCTATGTGTATTATCCTTCATGTTCAATTTAAATTTTTTAAAAGCTTCAACAGTAGCAATACTCTTTAGCGTCACACTTCTGTTCTTTTGCCATTGAAAAATGTCTTGCACAGAGGTCGTAGAAAATTTGCATTTTCCACTCTACTTATACATTTTCTGCTATGAAAATCAATCATTGTTTCTTTTTTCATTTTCTTCACTACTTTTTTTCATTTTCTTGATTATTGCTACTTCAACAGTAGCAATAATCTTTGGTTTCACAATTCTGTGTTTTGACAAGGTTAAAGATTGTCTTGTGCAAGTGACAAAACAATTATAAATTTTATATTCCTTTCATACACCTATAACTATGATATTTAAGCAATATCATTTTTAATTTTTAATGTTTCAGCAGTAGCAATACTTCAAAACTGCAATGACACTTAGAAACTACATTGACTCTATAAAAGTGTTTTTCCTATAGTACAAAGGTTCATTAAGTCTATAGGATGTGTTGGTCAAATATGGACATTATATTAATTGTGAAAAAAAAAATGAATTGTTTCTGAAAAATATTTAGCTATTAGTTTTACGTGAACAATTAGTTTTAAAAACAATTTGAGTAATCCTAAAAGCATTTACCAAAGAACATTATTTTGGAACAATTATGTCATATAAAACAGATATTATTTCTTGAAGCGAATTCTGCACTTGAAATGATATGATTTATTATTTTTGAAGTATAAAAAATCAAGAAATTCTATAGTATTGTTGGATTCACAATAATAAGACATTACTATTTTTAAGTTTCAAAAAACTCTATAGGAGAAAGCAAATTATTCTTGCTCATATTCCTGTTTTATTCGATATTAAAAAAAATCAAACATTTTTCTGAATTTATATGTGTTAAAGAATTACTCTCATATATTAATCAAACAGATTTGTCACATGTCCGTATAGATATTATAATAATTATGATATATAATCAAGTATTTGAAAAAAAAAGAGACAATATTAAATAAAAATAAATAAACAAATACTATTTGTAAAAATGAACAAATAATTTAATTGTTTTTTTTATTTATGCTATACAACAACTCTTTATCATTAAACAAAAATGCTTCATAATCAATACATCGAAAACCGTTAACAAAGACATAATAGCACAATAGTAATGGCACTAGACGTAATAGTTCATGAAACTATGTTATAATAAAACAATCTAACACTTTGATTTTTATACATCGTATTAAGTTTTATCACCAACAACAAAACTAATTTTGAAAATGTTATCTTTAGGAAAGTAATCTAGACAAAAAAAAAAAAAAATTCTTTCCGTCTTTACTAACTTTCCATTTCGCCTATGCCATCCCTGCTCCTCGAAAACATTAAGCGATTTTTCGGGGAACGATCGATTACGATTAGAGAATCGATTATCGATTGCGAGGCACCATTTAAACACCCGGGAGGCACGAACTGAGAAGATGGAAGAAGAAATACCTCCCAGAGTCATCCATCGATTCCGAAATGAAATAAACTGTTGAAACAATCGATTTGTGAGATCGATCACCAATCATTGACACTTTTATCATATCGATGAGATGGAAAAAAAAAGAGGTCAAGTTCTTTCAACTTTTTTCATCGTGTTCTTTTACAAAGTCATATCTGGTTCAGAGAGATGATGGGATTTCTTTAAGCGTCTACAAATGGGTACTTACCGTCATCTGTAGCTACACTTTGTAAAACGTCTATTAAGGGTAAAATAGATGTGTGGCATGCAATGGAAATAGAACTTCCAAGTCATATAGATAATGGATATTTCATCTTAATATATCTTTGGACTTGCCTTCCTCTTTGCTGCACACTTTATAAAGCAGCCATTAAGGTTAAAATTGGCACTCTGCTTGCAATAGATATAGAGCTTCTAAGTCATATAGATAATGGATTTTACATCCTAATATGTCTTTAGGTGCACTTATCTTCCTTTATCTAACATTTTGTAATACAGCTATTAGAAAATATAAATGCATCGCATGCAATATAAATAAAGCTTCGAAGCCATATATATTTTGAATATTCTATCTTAATATGTCTTTTGTGAATTAGCTTCATAATCACCCTTCAGTGTTTTCTAAAATTATCTTAAAATCTTAAAATTTTCTTAAAATCTTAAAACTATCTTAAAATCTTAAAACTATCTTAAAACTATATTTTAAAACCTTTTGATAAAAAACGTACGCATATGTGAATCATTTACATTGTTATAAAGTGTTTTTACACTTGAGATAATGTTTAAACTTGTTTGGAAAACGGCCAGTGAAAACAAAAATTAAATGAAATAGTCTGCATAATGATAAAGCTATTTAGTCTAAATTTATATGCATTTATAAATCTCTCATATAATAATTAAGTGGAACATTGTTAAGTAATAACCATGATAACACTATCAGGGTTATTGTTTACCATGACAGTGTAATCATGGTTAATCATGGTTAAAATCAACTCAGAGTATATACATAGATAACTAGCACTATTATGGTTATCTCTGTATATACTCTAAGTTAGTTTTTGTCTTTTATGTTAAAAATAATCTTTTTAGATTATTATTCTTAAAATATTTAATCCATATTAAACATTAATTAAATATAAGTTATCATAACATAAATAGGCAGATCATGTAAGAATTATAAATTATTATTTCATTGAGTAATGTAAGTAATTTTTTATAAAATAAGTCATTGGTTGTCAAAAATTTTTCAGTGTGATTCTTTTAGCAATTAAATTGATTTATTCTTAAATGTAACTAATTTATTTTAATTGAAGCCTTAATAAAAACATTGTAGCATTAGTAAAACTGAAATCTTATTGAAAGTATTTATTTTTTAATAGTTTAAAAATAATTTGAATTAAAAAGTTTAACTAATTTAGTAAAACATCTAATTTGTATTGTTATAACTCAAAAAAATATTTAAAATAATAAAGGTTTATTGAATCGAAAGATAATCTGTTTTTTTATAGAAAAATTAAATAAATTTATGTGTTCCATTTTCAGGATCCTAATTGTTTCCTAAATATTTCAATTAAAATGATACTTTATAAAAAAAAAACCAAATATGATTAAAATTGATATCTGCATTATTGAATGTTTTCTTTATTTAAAATAAAGGCAATTAGTTCAAAAACTATTTTAAAAAAACATAAATTTATTATAAATTCATAGTATTTGTGAAAAAGGAAAATTTTATTTAATGATATACAAAAAAAAAAACAAAAAATTGTTCATTTAAAAATTCTTGACCGAAAAGAAAAGAATCTTATTACATAAATGGCAAAATTAAAGGTTTTTAATTTTGTAAAAAAACACCAGCATTTAAAACAAATCTTGGAACATATTTTCAGTTATGTATTGGTACAGATTACTAATAAAATATAAATTATTGGATTAATAATAAAAAGAAACTTCTTTTCTTAAATGCTTAGCTAGAAAGACATAAGAAAACATGTATATATTTTATTGAGTATTAATATACCCACACTCAAATAATGTAACATTTTTTATTAAAAGGTAACGCTCTCAATATAAATATTTGTTACCAGTTTTATTCCTTGCGCCTTACATAAAACAGAAATATGAATTTTATAAAATTTTTAAGCATTATAAAACAGCTTATCATTCTGTCATCACCTTAAAGCTTCCACCAATGTTATGGTATCATAAACTTTCCAATATATCCTTTTTGTGGCTCGCCAGGATCATAAATATCCAATGTGTCCCAAATTAGCTTTAAACTATTTTATGCACACACGATGTCCTTGATCTCATAATGTAACACGTAAGGTCAAATCTTATTATTGTTATCAGAACTCTCCACAACTTGTATTTTGTAAAAGATTTTATTTGAGTTGTGTTTGGAAAACTGATATCAAGGTAAATATACTTTGCGTATGAACTGATAAAAAGCATTAAAATAAGCTTCGTCGTCTGTTTAATGTGTACTAAAAATCAATATATTATGTCTTTATTTTCGAATGTCGAATCTTTCGAAATTGAAATCGCTTGTCATCATGTAATAGGATCAATAGTTGATATGTAGCAGATTAATACTTTGCAGTGAGCAATGGAAAGGGGATGGTATACCATATTCTTGTTTTACATCACCAAGGATGAGATCACAGGGAGATTTGTACCTTTTTTTTTCACATTCTTCTTATGCCCTAGAAACACATAATATACATTTACAAATATATCTTGCCTACCATTATAATGGGCACGGAAACAATTGGTTCAGCTTCTTTTACCTAGTTTTTAAACCCACCCCTCTAGCATTGAACCCTGAAGTACTATCCAACAGATCACTCACCCACAAAGAGAAACTATAAATACTTCTATGAACATCTAAAAAATGATTAAAAAAGATTTTTTTAATAGTTATATGGCTGATTAGAATGAGAATTTAGAAATTTAATTTTCTTTGTTTATAATGCAAGTTCTTATAAGGCCATGCAAATTAAATTCCTATAAGGCCATGATATCATAAGTTGAACCACATCACTATAATATAGCATTCATTCATGAATATTTTTTTCTCAAATTTCTGAGATTAATGATCTTCTGAGATTTCTGAATTTTATTAATTTTGTTTACTGTTGCATTCCAGAAAGGCTACCTAGTTTGACACCGATTGTGTGCAGAAGTAAACATCCGTTTCAAAAGCGGAAACAGATGAATGGATTTCTTCTTAGGGGTGCTAGTCAGATATACGCGGCACAAAGAAATTTTGAAAAAAAAAAAGTATAATAATTAGTGTGGATTTTTTTTTTTTGATATTATTTAATTTAAAATTTCAATAATTAAAAAATAAAAATATTTTTATTATAATTAAAATCCATCCGAAAATACATTTATCCCTTAATAAACCACTTTGTTTAAATCCGTCCCACTTGGCCAGTTGTAAATTTTCCACTCAATCGGGGATCAAACAATAAAAATTACTATCAGGCATTCAGCAAGTGAGAATCGAATATTCGTCTTCATTCACGTTAGCCACGACTGTGCTTGCTTGATTAAATACATTCATAACTGAATGCGATGTTAAAAACAATTTGACGAAGTAATTTCCTTTCTTTCATAAAATGTTTCCTCCTTCAATAAGCATGTTCAGGTTTTTAAAAAACAATTTTCATTTAAGTATAAAAGGAGAAAAATACCTATGAAGTCTTGCACAACAAGGACCATTTAAATAAACAGTCTTAAAGATATGATAGAAATATACGATTACAGTATACAGTTATAGTTTCGATAAAAATGTAAAATATTAAACTTAGAAAACTAATTTTTATCTTTTAAAATATTTCTCACTAAACCATGGGATAAAATTTAAATTTTCAGTATGATCATAAATTGTAAATTTTGAAGAATTAAATGAATTTTAATAACAAATGTTGTTAAAAAATAATAAATAATTTATAATATTTGTAGAAATAAACGAAAAATGTATTTAATATTTCTCTAAACAACATTGAAAATTCAATTCAATTTAGATGTGGAGTTAATTTTTGGTTATATTTGTTAGCTAATATCCAATGGTATTCTAAGCATATATACTTAAAATTACTGAAGAAATCAATAAACTTTTTAAACGAAAATAACGAATGGAATTTTAAAGAGTTTTTGGCCCTTCAACGAATCTCAAAATATGGGAAAAAAATCTTTTAGTAGGTAATGGCTAAAATTTTGATTTACTAAATGCAACTTTTTGATAGTTTAATGAATTTAGAAAACATTTATATGCCTAAAGGTATGCCAATATAGTTAATACTTGATTAAAATAATATTATAAATAGTGTACTTGGAAATAATTAACCAAATTTCAAAGGAATGGCTAAAAAAACATCATCAATATGTTCTCAAAGCATATTTTTTTGGCTGTCTGTCAAAATAAAAAAGTAAAAAATATACATTAAAATAATATTGATTTGCGTAGTTAATAATTGTGCATCTTGCTATTACATTAGAGATTTACCAGTTTGGTTCGGTTTGACGTCCACGGTCATTTTTGAACACCTTTGGCTAACACACCTGGATCTAGTGTTCAAAGTGGATTCCGAACCACTCACAAACATCTGTGCCACCGCCACGTTTTGAACCTGAAAGCCTGCGGAAAACCAGAGCGCTAGCCACTTGGCCGCCAGGCCGCTGCAAATGGAGAACATAGCAACCTCTATTTCCTGCTTTGTGAATGAGAGAGGTTTCTTCTGCTTTAAGCCCATTGATTAGATAGAAAAGGAGTAAGATATATAAAATATATATATATATATATATATATACACTATCTGGAAGAAAGTGACGGTACACCCTCGAAAAGTAGAAAAGTCGACAATACAGCTGACACATGCGCAATAATGAGGTATCACGTGTCAGCCATATCCTATAAATACACTGTGGAGTCGACTAGAGTTGTTTTGTTAAAGATGCCACCACGGGAAGAGTTGTCTGAGTTCGAGAAAGGTGTGTTGGTTGGATTGCATCTTGCCAAGGTGTCAATGGGAGATATCTCATCTCCGTAACTGCTCAAAAATCAACTGTAGCACGTGTTGTGTGTCGCTACAAGACTGAGGGACACTGTCCAGAACAAACCCCGAAGAGGACGACCTACAGTTCTCACCAGCAGGGACCGGCGGGTGCTCGGCAGGGAGATTCAAACCGTCAAACATCCATGGATAAAATCGCTAATGAGTTTAGACAAGCCACAGGTGTGGCCGTTTCGATCAAGACTCGAGGCCCATAAGTTGGGTTACACTGGACGTTCGGCGGCCCATAAGCCTTTGATTACGAAAACCAACAAGAAATCGCGCCTTCGATGGGCCAAAGACCACCGTAATTGGACTCTGGATGACTAGAAACACGTCCTTTGGAGTGACGAGTCACGATTTACCCTCTTCCGTTCCGATGGACGTGCTTGGGTATGGCGTTTACCAGTAGAACGCCTTTTGCCCGAGTGTGTAGTCCCAACTGTAAAGTTTGGTGGAGGAGGATTGATGGTATGGCATGTTTCTCCTGGTATGGGGCTGGCCCACTGGTGAAGGTTGATGGTGCGATGAATACCGATAGATACTGTGATATTCCCGACAATCATGTCCTTCCTACCTTGTGGGCAACGTACGGTATGGATGATTGCTCGTATCAAGACGACAACGCAACATGCCATGTTGCAAAGAGGACTCTTGATTGGTATGTGAACAACAACGTTAAACGCATGGAGTGGCCGCCGCAGAGCCCTGATCTTAACCCCATTGAACATCTCTGGGACGAATTGGACCGTCGGTTGAGGGCCTGCACCCCACTCCCCAAAAGCAAGCCTGAACTATGGAACTTCCTGTTAAACATTTGGAAGGAAATTCCTCTTGCCACTATGGCTAATTTAGTGGAAAGCATGCCCAGAAGGGTTGCAGCTGTGATCGCAGCCAAAGGAGGCCCTACCTCCCTATTAATTTTAATAAATATGGGTTTATGTCGTTATAGTGTCGTGTCCCGTCACTTTCTTCCACATAGTGTATATTAATAATTTATTTAAAAGAAAACTTATTATATTTTTATTAATTTTCTTATTTAATAAAAAAAAATTACGCATGCATATAATTTTTTATATTATTAATATTATAATTTTTGAGTAAGGAATAAAATTTAGAAGGGGATTGAAGTAGGGAAATTGTAACTCAGCGGAGAAACTGCATGGTCATTCGGAAAGGAGGATATCGAACGTTGATGAATAATATTTAGAACAGCAAGAGGTCTTTTGAAATTTTTGAAGTCGGAAATGTCGTAATCATATTTGCTTAGATCTTTCAAAACAGAATTATTAATATTTGGAATAGAGTTATAAAAATGTTGTGCAATTTTGTAAACAAAATGTTTAAAACTTGGAAAGGAAAGAGCATGTCTGATATCCTCATTTCAGAAAAACCAGGGTGAATTTGCAATCATGTGTAGAATTTTATTTTCAAGTCTTTGTATGATCTCGAAATTCGACGTAACAGTAGATCCCCAAACAGGACTCGCATATGCAAGTATTGGATGCAAGTAAGCAAGAAAAATGATTGTTTTATTTTCTAAGGACACAGTTGTTGACATTTAAGGATATAGAATTTCTGCAAATAGGTGGATACAGTACGCAAATGCATCTATTAAATTGATCCTTAAGATAACTAATGTGAGGAACATAATTCAATTTAAGATCTAAGAGTACACCCAAATATTTAGCCTGCCCAGCCCAATTAATAGAATTATTATAAATTTTGATAGAAGGAGTGTTAAAAACCCCTTTTACGCGTTAATAGTACTGCTTCAGTTTTCGCAATGTTTAATTGAATTTCCTACTTAGTAAGCCATTGTTTAAGTTTATTACTAGAATTCTGAAGGTTTTTAATAAAGATAAAATGTTTACAACCCTGCCTATAACGTATGCGAGATATAATTTAGTAAGATGCATATCTGCGAAACGTGAAAATGAGCAAAACAGCTTCTCATAACACATAAATGCACTATTTATGACTCTATGTTGCCTTGAATATTTGTGTAAAAACAATCTCTATATATTAATCAGTATAATTCACATTATTTTTGTAATGTATTGCAGAAAACTATTTGAAATGAAAAGTTATTATTTTATGTGTTTTATTTGCGCGCAAGTAAATATAATTATAGTACAAATGTTTTCCGTACTCATTAAACATCATGTGATTCAATTCATTTATATTTCATCATAATGATGTTTTCTTAAATTTTAAATGTTTTTCCAATTAAATATCATTGTGTTTTTAATCAGTTTTTCAAATAAAATTTTAGATTATTGAACTTTTGTATTGTTAGATGGTAATTACTTTAATCGAATTAAAATATTTATAATGGCTTTCACACATGCTTATTATTATGCACAATATTGACAGAAAATTAATTTACTTCTTATTCTAATTAAAATATTTAATTAAATATAATTTTATTAATTTTAATCTTAATTTCGTATAACATTTTTAGTTATATAGTTAATAGTTGATTATTCTGCTATAAGAAATCTATTTCGAAATGCTTTTATAGCAACACTAATTTTAGTAATTTTAGTAATTTAAATAATAAAATATAATTTTAAGTGAGGCTATGTTTAAGGCTTATGTTTACGTAGTGTTTAAGGCTTATGCTCATGTTGAGGCTTATGTTTATGTAATGAGCTAAATATGTATTTTCTGATATCTTTAGCAACATAACTTCCTTTGGTAATTATAAAATGCTGTTATAATAAAAACTAAGTTATTTAAAATACTGTGCAATAAAGCAAATTTAAACTATTTAAAAGCTATATTATATATATATATATATATATGTAATATATATATATATATGTTATATATATATATATATATATATATGTAATATAGTTTGAAAATATATGTTTTATTAAAATAAATATTTTACTTAATTAGTTATATACCTCCTTATCTTATATGTTTTTAATTTCATAGAAACTACATTTGGTAGCTGTAAAACTACCTTCTTTAAGATACTTAAAAATACAAATTTTTAAATACATTTATTACGTACGATTTGGATAATCTATTTCAATAATTATTTTACGTAAATATAAATAACTGAAATTATTTATCGAATTATGAAAATTTTTATAAATTTCATTACTTTTGCTTTTTTCAAAATCCTTTTTAATAAATATAATTTTATATATTTGTTACTAGGTGAAAAATATAAACATTATATATATATATTAATTGTTTTAGATTTTTACATAGTACAGTAAATTTTAAATTTCAAACATTTAACAATTTGGTTGAAAATTAAATTTCTGTAAACACTACATGTATACTTAAGTATCTTAATCCCAGGCCTATTTGTGGAAAATTAAGTTAAGTGGAAGCAAGAGACTTCATAATCTCATATACTTAGTTACATAAATGTTTTAAGCAACCTTTTCGCAACATTGCGCAGGGAATACTTTGAATCAGATTTGCAGCGGGATTATAAGACGCTTTTAATAGAGAATGAGTGTACAACTGGATGTATTTACAAGCCTATTAATAGCTTATAAGGAAACAGAAATAGCTGAAAATGATTTGGAGTATGTGATGTTCTTGTAAAGATTACCATTATCTATATTAAGAATGGAGAATCAAATTTAAGAGAGGATCTTGTTTTTTTTAATATGATACGATATGCCTAAGAATAAATATATGTTTAATTTAATATTTTTCAATTCCTACTATTGTTTCACACTCTACCTATATATATCTTGTTCAAATTTTCAATCGTTCATAAAATACTTTTTATTCATCCACTCAAGTTCAAATACATTTTTTGAACTTGTAGTGGATGACACTGAATGTTAATACAGTTTTTTTCAAATATTAATTCATTAATTAAATTTAATTAATTAATTTTAGTTTTTTTTAGGTTTAAGTTGCATGTATCTAATAATAGATGACGCCGGATTTAAGAGGAAAATTTCAACTTTATTTGTACAGGACTTTTCTGCAATATAGGGGGAAAAAAGAAGGAATTGACTTAAATTTTTTTTATATTACTTGTTTTACCTAAGAAAGCTTTAAAAAAAGAGAAAATATATTTTGTTAAAAGAGGATCTTTCTTATAAAATGATTAATACATCTGTATGATCGGAAATTTAAGGCTGAATGTGATAATAATAATCTATTATGCATATTAAAACCAAATGTATTTATTGTTTAATGAACACAATAACAAAATAATTTCCATTCAGTTTTTAGTAATGTAGTCAGTTGAGAAGTAGAATATTGAACGATTCAAGTCTACAAATCTATTAAAAACTTTTCCTCCCTTTGACATTTTTATTGGAATCTCATAGAATTGTACTGCCTGATGGACAATTGGCTAGAGTTCTGGCCTTTGGTGCTTCAGGCTCAAATCCTGGCTGTGGCATGGATGTTTATGACTAGTTCAGAATCCACGTTAAACTGTAGGTCCTGGTCTAATTAGCCTGAAGTGTGCACAAAAATGACCCTAGAGTGATAAACAAAACCGAATCATAGAATGGATCTTTAGTAGATTTAATACAACCCAGCGTGCATCAATATAGTAATATTAATCGAATACCTGTTAACTTGACCACGTTGTAATTGGAATGTCTTCTAATGCGTTAAAACGTTATATTGCGCTATGTCTTCTCCATGAATATCTTTTAATGCGTTATCCATATAGGGGGAGGAGACCAGCGGATCATTCTCACCTCGAGTATCTCTGTCTGACCACGATAAACAAGCCACACCATCTGTCTTTATGAGTGACAGCTGATTGTAAATGGTGTCTTCGAGAAATCACTTTGGCATGCGCTAAAATACGACTTTGGTTGGAGCAGAGTTGAGACAATTGACTCACTCCAAGGTACTGTACACGGTGAAAAAATCGATTTATAATTGTATTCGCGAGAACGACTCGCTTGTTTCACACTCTCGTCTGGACGCTACTTAAGAATCACTTACTTATATTTTATGTTAAGAAAAACATTCAGGCAGCGAACTAGACGGCGTTACATTGTGTCAAAGTGTATGTACATTAATCATTTTAATAACCCTTGATAAATTAACAAAATCAGAGGTAACTTACTTTTTCCAAAGAATCATAACTCAACACCTGTCAACGCCTGAGTCATTGCTCAACGGTAATGCATGCCTCCATTCTGCACAAGAGGCCAGGTGCCGTCCAATACTGTCGCTACTTTCAAAAACGTAGAAGCTAGTGACGCGTGTAAGCATATCATAACGATAGTAAGACTGCTTGGTGATTATTTTCTAAAGGTTTTAACATAATACCAACCAATGCAGTGAGTAATTTCTAAAATTGTTGCTGGAAGGCAATACTCCGCCATCAAATACTTGTCGGTTGATATCCATATCATTAATTAGTATCGACAGATTTATAAAAATAAAGTCACTTATTAAGTTATCTGGATAAAGCCTATAACCTATTCTTCCAAAAGGCGAAACTAACATAGGCGAACAATTGGTTTGCCGCTCTACGGTCATTTTGTGCAGTCTTTGGGCTAATTAGACCAGCACCTACAGTTTAATGTGGATTTCGAACATTTAACAAACATCCATGACATCGCCAGGAATCGAATCTATTTAATTATTCTGAATAAAATTATTATTATTTAATTACTTTCAATTTAAAATGTGCTATTTCCTTTATTTTGTATTCATAATATAAGTAAAGTTATTTTTAATTATATTATAAATACACTTTAAATAATAGCATAATGTTTTTAAACGTACTTAATGCAATTATATTTGCAGCTATCTATAATGAAATTAAACATTATTACTTCACATTATAAATGCAACATTACAAGTGCAAACATTACAATGCAAATTCAATATAAATGATATTTTAACATATACTTTGCATCTGTAAGTATAATTTTCATTTAAAAATATTATTTACATTTCTTAAGTTCCTACTTTCAGTTATATTAAAATTGAACTAATTTAATTCTAAACTAACACTATGTTTTCGGACCAATGCTTATCCATATTAAACGATTTCAGTCATCTAATTTCGTTTGCAACGTTATTAACCATCATCATCATCCATAAGATGAAACTTAATATTTCAAAAAATCCACAAATACTTAATATTTCAAAATGGAGATTTAATATTTCCCCTTCAATTCCACGTTTAACTGTAACTCAAATATTGGCGGACCTTTATTAAAATACTAATTCAAGCACCACACGAGAAATATTTGGATGTATGTATCTGATGCATAGACTTGAGCATGGTGATGTTGAGATTAATTTTGCGGAAATTTCTGGAAGTAATTACTATCGATTGCTCAGTCAGGTGGTTTAAAATATGCGGTGCGCTGTATCAAGAAAGCGTTTTAATTGCATGTTGCTTTCGAAAAAAAATTCAAGAAATTCTTGGATGTTTTCCAACAATATTTGAGTTGGTTGCATATGAAAATTTTGGAAAATAAAATGGGAAGTATTTATGAATGAGTTATTTATTGTGACCAGAGAATATATTTGAAGATCAGTAATTTTAAGCTGTCAGTTTTAAGTAATAAAATATTTATTCTCCAGTATTGTTTGCTTTTAATTGTGTATCTGTCTTTGTAAAAATTTGCAAAAATTTTGTGGATGAATGGATTTATAAGCCTTTCATTTTAAGGTATAAAATTATATTAATAATGAGTAATCTGATGATTTTAAAGACAGAACCAATATTTTTGAATAATTTAATTCGTTCAGATTACAAAATGCTTAATATAATTATTGCAGTTATATAATATTATAACTATTCTTGGTTATTATAATTAATTAATAATATTTCAAATATGAAGTATTTAGCAATTATATTGACAAACAATTCTTATACAAAAAGGAAAAAAAATAATAATGTAAACTGAAATTCAGAAATTGATCTCAAGGACTATGTGAAGAATTCTTAATTAAAATTTATTCCTATACAGCAAAGTCGTTCTGTTATACATCAATTTTAACAATTTTCATTTGTAACTTCATTTAAAGAAATAAAAATGAGTAACCATCTTAAAATGATGGATATTAGTGTGGAATTTAAAGAATTGAATGCTTTATGGAAACAAGTTTAAAAAATGTATTTTAAAAGAGTATTAATGAAGAAAGTTAAATACTACAGAATATCCATAAAAAAAAAAATACATTAATAAGGAACTAAACATCATGAAATTTGAATGTCTATAAATATATTAATTAAAAATATACTATTACCAACAAAACTGCTAAACTAACTTAAATTTATAAATTAAATCTATTCTTGATATTCTTCTTACCATGTGTTATCAATGGTGCGTTAAATTGCGAATGTATAGGAAATGGTCTATTATGGTTAAAATGTTTTGCATGCGTTAAGATATGCTAAAATTTATTACAATAAATTATTTTTAATTGGAGAAAATATTTCATGATATATTGTTAAAAATTTAATCTAAAAGCATTTGCAACTCTATAAAATACATGATGCCTAATTATGTATTTATATCAATATGTAATGTTTAATTACTTTTTATAGTTATTGTTTTAATTATTGCTTTAATTGAATTACCATTACAACTATGCATGTCAATTATTGCTTCAATTGAATTACCATTACAACTATTTTCTTCAACTTACTTACTCTACAACTATGCATGTCAATTTTTTTCATTTGCTCCATTATAGAAGTTTCTTACATAACTGTTATATTTATGCTGTAACCGTTTTTATTAAATAGAACATAACAATCTTACTTTAAATAAATTCAATATATAGGGTTGGGAATATCTTTTTTAACATATGCCCAAAATAAATTGAATTAAATTTTATTTTGAACCTGCGGATATGTGACTCATACTTTTGAATATAAACAGTTATTTCCTAGGAAAAATTAAATCTCAAAACAATTTCATGCTGTTCAAGATTATCCAATAAGAAAAAGGCATTCCTTGTGGTATTCTCAATTATGATAAAAAACATTTTACAATTTTGAGGATTGGCGTGCCATAAAGTGAAGATTCTAATTCGAAGTTGAAGGATCATTGCTTTTGAAAACATTAATTTTGATTATGTTAGAGCAGCGGTGGCCAACCCGCGGCCTGCCTTGAACATTATTCCGGCTCGTGAGATTTATCACACTTTTACAAAATATATTTATTTTATAATGGCCGAAGTAATGAAAACCAATGTATTAAAAAAAACATTATTTGTATATACATATACTTAAAAATTAACTGTTGAAATTATGAGAAAAAATTAACTTCGATTTTAAAATAATATTCTTGAGAATTAGTATGCCAGATATAGCCTGTTTTATTTATGAGTTTGCTAAACTAAAAAGAGTGGAAAAAAACTAAGTGAAAAGAGTGGAGAAACACATATCGCACTAGTAAAATAAATATTTTTTAATGATTTCATTTTTTTTATTTCATTTATATTTATATATTTTTTTATATTTCATTTTTAGTGTTATATATTTCTTTACAATGTGCGTTTAGTATCACTATTATTATTATATTATCTATGTTTACATGTAAGAATAATAGTAAACACAATAATAATAATTCATTATGTTTTAACTTTCCACTCAAAAAAATGCCTATAGTGGGTCTAAATCTAATATCGGGACATATAATTTTACATGCGGCCGTGGAGTTATGATGCATTTCCAAAGTGGCCAGCAAAATCAATTGGTTGACCACCCTTGTGTTAGAGCATCAAAAAGCTTCAATATTCGAACTGTATAGTGAAACATTTTCCATTTCTTTTTCTTATATAATACTCAAATGCCAAGAGTTCTTCTGGAAGTTGTTAAAGAAAAATAAGAACTTTACTACCTATTCCTTGTACTTGTATATTATATTTATACTCTTCGAGGTGCACCATTGGAAAACAACCCTGGTGAGATAAACTGCCTGCATTGTTCAGAAATAAATGCACTTAGAGGAAAACACTTGCTGAAGATGGATTAGAGAAACATAAAAGAAAAGGTTTAGCAGAACAGGTGGAAAATGTACTAAACCTAAGAAATAAAAAGGAGGTTGAGGATTATCTACAAGGACCAATGCAGTCACGATTTGGTACTTTCGTCAAAGCATCGTTGCCTCCATTCGTTTAACAGGGTAAGGAACAGAAGCAATTCTCACATTGTCACGTACAAGATTATGCTTCTTTCGTAGGAAATGACCATAAACAAATCTTGGCAAAGAGTAGAGCATTAGAAAAGTTGGAAGAAGTTCTTCAGACTGCTGGAAGATAAACTGCCACTTTGAAAGCTTTCTCCCAATTGATGAAATTTTCAAAGAGTAAACTTGTTCCTTTGGGGATTAGCAGAACAAAAATAGATCTTAGAAACAAAAGTCTACATAGTATTTTTATCGACTCAGAAAAAGAAAAATATATATAAATGTATAAAATTACAGTTTTATCAAAATTTTTAGTGTGTTTTTACAAATTAAAACAAGTAACATTATACAGCATATCATTTAAAGTTTTCATTTAAATATAAAACTGCCTAATTTCTGTTGTATGGAAAATTATGTAATTATATAATTTTTTTCATTATTTGTTTTGAAAAATATTGATTCCACAAAAGAATGCTTTATTATCCCAAAAGTAAAACGTCTATAATACATCTATTAATCTACATCTATAATCTAACATCAATACATCTACAATACATATAGCAATTTACATTTATAATCTATATCAATATATAATATATCTATTAATCTATAATCTACATCAATACATCTATAAAGTATCTATAATTTTATAAACAAATTGATAAAATTTTAAAACCGTTTGTTGTATTATCATTTCCAGAAAACTCTATTAGGTTACTCTAGAAATTTTGTCAACTCTAGGTGGATTTTCTATGAAACTCATGAAAGGCTTTTACAGAAATAATATTAATAGCTGTTTTTGTATTTTATAATTCCTTCTTAATTATTGTCTGAACTATTCCAGTGTAATTTATTATTTTTGTCAGTTCATTTTACTGTTGTTTGTTAATTAAACATATATTTTCTATAAAATCCTGTTTTGAAATTAGTATTTCTTCAATAAATTACTGAACCCAATTAATTACATGATCACATTGAAAATCTTCTTTTTAGTAAATAATAAATGTACAATAAAAAATAAAAAATAAATCATAGAACCTAAATAATTTCAATTTCTATTTTTGAAGTAAGAAATTAAATAACTTATTTTCTAGGATTTTAAACTTCTCATTAATAACAATTAGTTATTAATAAAAGCAATGAATTATTTATAGCATTAATGTATTTCTTCCTGAATCAAATTATAAATCTAAAGATTTTTCTTTTCAAAAGATATTATCAAATAATGGATATTACGCAAACAAGAATGAAAAAGTAATTTAAATTTATAAATAAATGAATTATGTTTGGAAAATGAAAGATAATTTCAATTAAAAACTTTAATAAATCTAAACTCGTATTTATTAACTAAGGAAACTTTAAAATTACATAAGTTTTTGGTATGTTATAAAGTTCGAA
This sequence comes from Caerostris extrusa, assembly GCA_021605095.1. Lineage (NCBI taxonomy): Eukaryota > Metazoa > Arthropoda > Arachnida > Araneae > Araneidae > Caerostris > Caerostris extrusa. The sequence goes on along the minus strand of BPLR01004487.1, from coordinate 148,692 downwards.
ATTATGTTTTAATTTGCATTTAATGTAATTTTCATTCATTTAAAAACATTTTAATGAAATTTTCTTTCATTAAAATATTTAATTTTAATTTTCATTTTAAGATGTTTTGATTTATTACAAAAAGAACTATAATTAAAATTTAAAAAACAACTATAAAATTTTAAAAATATTTGAAATTTAGTAAAATGTCAAACTTAGTTTTGTTAAAATATATATCAAACACATATTGAAGCCCACACACAATTTATGACAAATTTATATTACTTAAAATCTTATATTCATTTTTTTATTATAAAATTATAAATAAAGAAGATTAAAATATGACTATAAATTAACTTACTAGAGTATAAGCAAGTTTAATTTTTTTCTATTCTAAAATTGCAAAATATTTTACTCTAAGAATAGAAAAAAAAATGAAATATAATTCCAAATCGTCAAAGATAAAAATGGTGGTAGAGAGATAGAAAATTGGAAAAGTATATTAGAAATAAAATCAGGTTTATTTTAATTTAATATTCATAACCAGTTTCTTTTTTAATCAGTAAATATTTAATTTTTTTCCCAAAAATTTACCAATGATGTACTTTTATGTGGTCCAACATCAAACGACACATCATTTGTTTAAAGAAATAACAAAGATCTTTTAACTTTTATTTGGATATTTATATATAAAAGTAAAGTTCTTTTTTAGAATAATAATAAAAAACTTTCATTTATCATTAAATGAATCTAATTTGTTGTTCCTTCAAAAATAAAAATTGTTTTTTATAAAAATTTGAACAAATTTTATAACCAAATAAAAGTTTTAAGTTTTAATTCTTTATTACTTAATTTATGTAAATCATTTTTCTTTTTCTTTTTTTTTTTTTAACGAAAAAAATTCGTTATTTTTAAATTACCTTTCAGCAATTATTTCAAATTAATCTTTGCTTTTTAAAACATCCTTTTTCACGAAAATTTTTATCATGAATTTCAAAACCCCTTAAAACAAAAATTGTATTTCTTCATTAAAGGAGTAAGAAAAGCAACAACAAATGACACGAACGTGCCAGAAACTAAAATTGAGTAGCCCAAAAATGTATTTTTATTTTTCAACATTTAATCGCCGTAAACATATTTTACTTCCAAAATAAAAAACTTTTAAGTAAAGCGAGAGAGATGATTAAATATTTTCGTTCTTAAGAATCAGATTTCATTTTATAAAAATCCATATTCTCTTCAACAGTCAGATTTCTCCTTTCAAAATGTCTAAAGTAATTAGTATTGCAGTTTAAAAAAGAAGTAAAATTTTTCAAACGAAATGATTTTTTAACAGTTTATGCAAGAATAAATCATATTTTCAATGGGCAAAAGATGAATTTAAAAGTTAAAATATGGCTTTCGTTTGATGCTTATTAAAAGTAAAGTAAAATAAAATTGTAAAAGGTAAAAAGTTATTTCTATTTTTTTCTGTAGTAAAGCTCAATGTAATTGGTTTAACAATTCACAATCATCTTCACTTTTTGTGTACTGAATTAATTCATACTAGCTAATTAGAAATTTTAGAATGGTGTTTTGGTATTTAAAAATAAACTTATACTAGACAAAGTTTTTTACCTTAAAAAGAGAAATACATATATAGTAGTAAATTATTGTGTATTATTTTATCTTACTTATTAATGATTAATTAATAAAATCAAATAAAAGTACTTAATAAAATCAACAAATAGTTCACACGTTTTATAAAAAAAAAAAAAATGTCGAGTGCATGCAAAAAAAAGTATTCTAGTGAGCAGGTTGGTCAAGCAGAATGAAAAAGGATATCATAAATAAAATTACATATATTTTAAATCAATATTCATAACCAGTTTCATTTAAATCTGCAAATGTTTAATTTTTTTCCGAAATTACTACGAATAATGTACTTTATGCGGTCGCCAATCAAATAACAAATCATTTGTTTGAAGAAATAACAAAGATCTTTAAACTTTCTTTTGGATATTTTTATATAAAAGTAAAATTTTTAGAATAATAAAAAGCTTTCATTTTCCATTAAATCAACCTAATTTGCTGTTCCTTCAAAAATAAAAGTTTGCTTTTTAAAAAAGAATTTGAACATTTTTATGACCAAATAAAATTTTTAAGTTTTAATTCTTTATTACTTAATTTATTTAAATCATTTTCATTTCATTTTTCTTTTTTTAACGAAAAAACGTTCGTTATTTTTAAATTACCCTTCAGCAATTATTTCAAATTAACCTTTTGTGTTCACGAAAGTTTTTATCGTGAATTTCAAAACCCTTAAAAACAAAATTGTATTTCTTCATTAAAGGAGTAAAAAAAACAACAACAAATGACACGAACGTGCCAGAAACTAAAATTGAGTAGCCCAAAAATGTATTTTCATTTTTCAAAATTTAATCGCCGTAAACATATTTTACTTCCAAAATAAAACTTTTAAGTAAAGCGAGAGAGATGATTAAATATTTTCGTTCTTAAGAATCAGATTTCATTTTATAAAAATCCATATTCTCTTCAACAGTCAGATTTCTCCTTTCAAAGTGTCTAAAGTAATTAGTATTGCAGTTTAAAAAAGAAGTAAAATTTTTCAAACGAGATGATTTTTTTAACAGTTTATGCTAGAATAAATCATATTTTCAATGGGCTAAGATGAATTTAAAATTTGAAATATGGCTTTCGTTTGATACTTATTAAAAGTAAGGTAAAAAATGATTTCAATTTTTTTTCTATATTAAGTATCTATGTAATTGGTTTAACAATTCACAATTCATCTTGACTTTTTTTGTTCTTAATTAATTCATACTAGCGAATTAGAAATTTTAGAATGGTATTTTTGGTACTTAAAAAGAATTATACAAGATAATTTTTTCTTAAAAGAGAAACACATATATAGCGATAATTTATTGTGAATTATTTTGTCTTGTCTATTAAGGAATATGATTAATTAATAAGACGTGATTAAAAGATAAACATGTGCAACAAAACTTTCACATGTTTTATAAAAAAATTTTAAGTGCATGAAAAAAAAAAACCGTATTGTGCAGGTTGGTCAAACAGAATGAAAAGGATATCATAAATAAAATTACGTATATTTTAATTCAATATTCTTAACCAGTTTCATTTTAAATCTTCAAATGTTTAATTTTTTTTCCCAAAATTCTACCAATAATGTAGTTTATGCGGTCGCCAATCAAATAACAAATCATTTGTTTGAAGAAATAACAAAGATCTTTAAACTTTCTTTGGATATTTTTATATAAAAGTAAAATTTTTTAGAATAATAAAAAGCTTTCATTTTCCATTAAATCAACCTAATTTGCTGTTCCTTCAAAAATAAAAATTTGCTTTTTAAAAGAGTTTGAAAATTTTTATGTCCAAATAAAAGTTTTAAGTTTTAATTCTTTATTACTTAATTTATGTAAATCATTTTTCTTTTCTTTTTTTTTTTTTTTTTTAACGAAAAAAAATTCGTAATTTTTAAATTACCTTCAGTAATTATTTCAAATAAATCTTTGCTTTGTTCACAAAAAATTTTTATCTTGAATTTCAAAACCTTTAAAACAAAATTGTATTTCTTCATTAAAGGAGTAAAAACAACAACAAATGACACGAACGTGCCAGAAACTAAATTGAGTAGCCCAAAAATGTATTTTTATTTTTCAAAATTTAATCGCCGTCAACATATTTTACTTCCAAAATAAAACTTTTAAGTAAAGCGAGAGATGATTAAATGTTTTCTTTCTTAAGAATCAGATTTCATTTTATAAAAATCCACATTCTCCTCAACAGTCAGATTTCTCCTTTTCAAAATGTCTAAAGTAATTAGTATTGCAGTTTTACAAAAGAAGTAAAATTTTTCAAACGAGATGATTTTTAACAGTTTATGCTAGAATAAATCATATTTTCAATGGGCCAAGATGAATTTAAAATTTGAAATGCGGCTTTCGTTTGATGCTTATTAAATGTAAAGATAAAGAAAAATGTAAAAGGTAAAAAGTGATTTCAATTTTTTTCCCTATATTAAAAACTCTATGTAATTTTAATAATTCACAATCATCTTGACTTTTTTTTTTTTTAATTAATTCATACTAGCGAATTAGAAATTTTAGAATGGGGTTTTGGTACTTAAAAAAGAAAATTATACAAGAAAAATATTTTTCTTAAAAGAGAAATACATATATAGCGGTAAATTATTTTGTATTATTTTGTCTAACTTATTATTGAATATGATTAATTAATAAGACAAATAAAAGATAAAAATAATGTGCAACAGACATTTCATATATTTTATAAAAAATATGAAATGCAAAAAAAAAAAAAATACCAGTATTGTAGTGTGAAGGTGGGAAACCAGATTGTAACTGGATGTGGTTGAGTTGAGATATTTGAGGCTCAGGTTGAAGAACTCAACGCTTGATTTATACACGCATAAACACCACGCACATACAATTAGAAACATACAATACTTAACACATTGAAAGATATATAATTATAAATTCGTGCAAGGGTTGCATTTCTAATCCGAAAACCTGATATTCAGTTATGTGCAAGATGCCTGAAATATACTTAATCTCCGGGTGAGAGTTTGTAGACCAACTAATACGTTAGGTTGCGCTACATATATTTCCTCCCGAGAGCTAAGATAAATTTAAAATTTGAAATATGGCTTTCGTTTGATGCTTATTAAAAAGAAAGCAAAAGAAACATGTAAAAGATAAAAAGTGATTTCTATTTTTCTATAATCACAATAATTCACAATCATCTTGACCTTTTTTTCTTTTGTTTTTAGTTATTTCGTACTAGGAATTAGAAATTTTAGAATAGTATTTTAGTATTTAAAAAGAAACTTTTACAAGATAATTTTTTTCTTAAAAGAGAAATATATATATATAGTGGTAAATTATTGTTTATTATTTTGTCTGACTTATTAATGAATATTATTAATTAATAAGACGATTAAAAGATAAAAATTTGCAACAAACATTTCACATGTTTTATAGGAAAAATGTCAAGTGCATGAAACAAAACCAGTATTGTAGTGTGCAAGGTGGGCAACCAGATTGTAAGTGCGTGCGAATTTGATTTGTGAGATATTCGAGGCACAGGTTGGAGAACTCACAGCTTTATTTATACTCGCATAAACACCACACACACACATAAGAGACAGACAATATTTAACACATTTAAAAACGTATAATTACAGATTCGTGGAAGATTCATTTTTCTTATAAATCGAAAACTTTCCTGTTCTGGTGAGAGTCTGTAGGGCAACTAATTCATAGGGTTGTGTTAATTTCCTCTCGAGATGAGAGACTATAATAAAAATTTATCAATAGAAGCTTGTGAAGGCGCAGTACTTCATCTCGAGTAAAAGTCTCGAGGCCTACTGACAATTTCTTCTGAATGATGCAGAGGGGCCCTCTTGGCAGTGTGTAGGAGGAAGCACGGTTGCGGTAGATTGATTTTATAGCTCGGATTTTTGATTTCATATTTTATGCATACTTTTTGAAGTAAAAATGAAGGAGAGTTGTTTTAATTTAGGACGAACATAATTTTTAATTGATGATAAATATTGAATTATTAATTAATGATGCAAATACAAAAACGAGGAATATATACAAAAAGAAAGGACACACAGAAAGTCACACACGTCTTTATAAAATGTAACACACGAATTGAAAGAGATGAAGTGCAGTCACATGATGTGTTGGCAGGTTAACTCTAATCTTTTATTCATGCAAATTTATCTAATCTTCTTTTTGTTTACATTGGAGTCTGACGTCATATGCGGAAAGCATGTGATTGGTTGTAACGTCGGGCACGGATGTATAAAGCCCATGACGTGTCTGGGATTTATTGAGTAGGAAAGAAAAGGAGAGAGAGAAAAGCTGTCAAGTTGTTTGCATGCAACATGATTTAGTCACATTTAAATTAAAACCAAAATATGATTTTTGTAAGTTTTTCCTTTTATGTTAAACATATAATATATAATTTACTTACTTAAATTAATTAATTGTAGTGATTCTTACTTCTTCTATACTCTACACTACGGCACTCTGCTAAAGTTTCAGATATGATGCAATTCTGCGTATGCCTATTTAACAGCATGACCAAAAAGATAATTTAATGTCGTTCATGCACGCATAAACACTTTTCCCCACACTGATATTTGTACAGTTTTTTATTTTAAATGGTTTAATTAATTATTCCCCAAGGTTGAAATCGAATAGTTTAGGTTATTACTTTTTTATCTTTCAATATTCAAACATATTTTTTTAATTTTAAAATTTATGTTTAAGTATCGAAAGAAAAGGTGATAAAAAAGAATAATGCATTGAATGATGCATTTTGTAAAATATTTTCCTATGAAGGCTTATATTTTAGTTAATTGTTTTTATAACGTTATAAAAACTTTCTTAATACAACCTCGACAACAACAAAAAAGAAAACTGCCTCGCTAAAAATTCTTTTATGTGTGTTATGGTCGGCATTCCGCAGGTGCGCACAGTTTACCTACCTCTATTAGTAAGCCACAGGCGATATTAAGGGAAAATTATAAAGTTTTTTTAATGACTAAAAATACTATCGCAGTGCAACTCAAAAACAAAACCGAACTGCTGATCTTACGACATCATTTGTTGGGAACAACTTGATCGCCCTCCATACAATATCGATTTAGCACCTATGTTTACCACATGTTACTGCATTTGAAGAAGCATCTGGCAGGTCTTCGCCACAACGTGATGAGGAGATCAAACCGATCGTGTTGCAGTGGATGTCAAATCAAGCGACGGATTTCTATGAAAAGGGAATCAAATACTGATCGTACGATACGATTAATATTAGTGGAAATTATATAGAAAATTAATTACGTTACAACCTTTGATTTAAAAATAAAACTGGTAAGAACATTATATTCGTTTTTTTTCCCAAACGGTTTTTACTGTATAAACATGAAACATACCATAAAAGGATAGTTTGGTTCGATTTATCGCTGTACGGTCATTTTTACACACTTTGGACTATTTAGACCGGGACCTACATTTTAATGTTTATTCCGAACCATTAACAAACATCCATATCACCGCCAGGTTCCACCGCCACCAACATCCTAACTTTGTTACCAACTGCCAAAGCACTAGCCAATTGCCATCACGCAGCATAAAGTGATGTATATGAACCTACCGATGGAAGGTGAAGTGAGATAATTGTCTTCCAGAAATATTATTAACGGTAACAGCACTACAATTGCATGTAATATGGATAAATCAAGAAAGTTTCCTCCCCTAAATGTCGACTGTCCATATGAAAATTTGCAAATGCGATTACAATCTCAGTGTAACGAATTGCAACGAACCACATCAGAAAGGTGAAGCCTGAGCCCAGAATGCATTGTTAACGCAAGTTGTTTTGCTGGTTGCTACTGGCTGCACAATTCATGGACACAGTTAATTACACAATTGATGAGCACAGTTGCACTGGTTACTTCAAAGACACGAGCTGGTACAAAATATTTACTTAAAATATCGGTATAAATACATACTTGTTTTTATAAATACTTACATATTGCTATTTAATATTAAATATTAATATTATTTTTAAACTCCTACTATTAGTTCACACTCTCCCTATATATATCTTGTTCAAATTTTCAATCGTTAATAAAATACCTTTTATTTATACACTCAAGTTAAAAAAAATGTATTTTTTGAATTTGTAGTGGATGACACTTGATGTTAATACAATTTTTTTCAAATATTACTTTATTAATGAAATTTAATTAATTAATATATTTTTTTTTTTAGATTTAAGTTGCATGCATTTACCAATGGATGACGCCAGATGTAAGGGGAAAATTTCAACTTTATTTATAAAGGACTTTCTGCAATATAGTGAAAAAAAGTAGGAATTGACTATAAATTTTTTTTTTATATTACTTGTTTATACAGACGTATACATATGTTTTTGCAATCGTAAATCAAGTCAAACCAATCTTCGAAAGCAAAATAAGTCACAAGTTTTAATCGAATGGATATTCTTATTCATGCCCATTATACAAAAATTCTACCACTGAACTATTAATAAGGTTAAAATCTTAATCGCATTCTTTCAAAAGGAAAAACTGAGAATACCTACATAAATATACAAAAACACGAAAGCAAATTCCATTCCAGAAATATTTCCCCTCAAAAAAATTTCTGTTTGTATTCTTAAATTATGATCTTTCCAATGAAATCACAGCAGAATAGGAATAGGGTATTAGAAAAGCCATTTCCTATCTCTTTCTTACGAGGAATGAATTTATTCAAAGTCTGTTTATAACGAACAACGTGCCTAAATGTAATGGATTTTACGATCCAATCGAATTAAATAAATAATCTTTTTCTTTCCATCCATTAAAAGAAGTAGATAAAAATTCCATTTTTCCATTGAATCGCTTCGCAGTTTTTCATCCGCCATGTTGCTTCCTTCTCTATCCAAATAGGGGAACAGTCGGTGCACTGTCTCGTTTAATCCAATCATCAAAAGTATTTTTTTTTGATTTATTTAAATATTTACCACACCATGGAAAATAATGACTGCCTCAACAGACTCTTAGATTACTTGATGTATGAAGTTTGAATTTTATTATTTTTTTTTTAAATATTGCTTTCACTTTTTAGGTGTTATGGTTTGATTGCGATTGAAGATTTTTGTGTGAAAGATAGTAGAATTTATATGAAAAGATAATGAAGCATTTTTATTATTTTATACATGAAATATAAATAATTTTCTTTAAAAATCAATTTTTTAACTTTATTTGTAATTTTTCAAATATTTATTACAATTATTTAAAAAAATTATTTTATTCAAAAGAAATACGGCAATAAATTTTTGTTGAACAATTGATATATGCATAACTTATTTCATTTCAAGAAGAATAACTTACTTAAAAAAAAGAATAATTTATTTCAAAAGAATAACTTATTTTTTATTTCAAAAAGAATAACTTATTTTATTTCAAAAAGAATAATTTATTTCAAAAAGAATAACTTTTTTTATTTTAAAAAGAATTTCAACTTATTTTATTTCAAAAGAATAACTTATTTAATTTCAAAAGAATAATTTATTTAATTTAGTAGAATAAAAGAACAAAAAACAAATTTTCCACAATTGATGAACACAATTGTCCTTGTTACTTCAAAGACACGAGCTGGTACAAAATATTTACTCAAAATATCGGTAAAAATACATACTCGTTTTTATAAATACTTGCATATTGCTATTTTTAATATTAAATATTAATATAATTTTTATATAGACGTTTGCATATATTTTTGCAATCGTAAATCAAGTCAAACAAAACTTCGAAAGCAAAATAAGTCAAAAGTTTTAATCGGATATTCTTATTCATGCCCATTATCCAAAGATCTTACTACTAAACTATTAACAGGGTTAGAACTTTAATCGAATTTTTTTAAATGGTACTATTTCTGTACTATTTTAAAAGGTACTATTTCTGCACTATTACTGTATTATTTCATATAACAAATTAATGTTGTTTTTTATACAGATGTTTACATATATGCTTACAATCATAAATCAAGTCAAACCAAAACTTTGAAAGCAAAATAAGTCGAACTTTTAATCGAATATTCTTATTCATGCCCATTATCCAAAAATGTTACCACTGAACTATTAATAAGGTTAAAATCTTAATCGTATTCGTTTTAAATGGAAAAACTCATAATACCTACACAAATATACAAAAATACGAAAGAAAATTCCATTTGAGAAATATTTTCCCCTCAAAACAATTTCTGTTTGTATATTCTTAAATTATGTTTTTTCAGTGAATGAAATCACTGCGGAATAGGAATAGGGTATTAGAAAAGCCATTTCCTATCTCTTTCTTTGCGAAGAATGAATTTATTCAAAGTCTGTTTATAACGAACAACGTGCCTAAATATAATGGATTTTACGATCCAACCGAATTAAATAAATAATCTTTTCTTTCCATCCATTAAAAAAAGTAGATAAAAATTCCATTTTTCCTCTGAATTGCTTCTGCAGTTTTTCATCCGCCATGTTGCTTACTTCTCTATCCAAATAGGAACAGTCGGTGCACTGACTCGTTTAATCCAATCATCAAAAAGATTTTTTTCTATTTATTTAAATATTTACCACAACATGGAAAAATAATGACTGCCTCAACAGTCTCTTAGATTACTTGATGTATGAAGTTTGAATTTTATTTATTTATTTATTTTTTAAATATTGCTTTCACTTTTAGGTGTTATGATTTGATTGCGATAGAAGATTTTGTGTGAAAGATGGTAGAATTTATATGAAAATATAATGAAGCATTTTTATTGATTTGTTTAAAAATATATACAGGAAATATAAATAATTTTCTTCAAAATCAATTTTTAACTGCATTTATTATTTTTTCAATTATTTATTACAATTATTTTAAGAATATATTTTATTCAAAAGAAATACGGCAATAAATTTTTGTTGAACATTTGATATACCAAAACTTATTTAATTTCAAACAGAATAATTTATTTAAAACAGAATAACTTATTTAATTTCAGAAGAATAATTTATTTCAAAAAAAGAATAACTTATTTAATTTCAAAAAATAATAATTTATTTAATTTATTAGAATAAATGAATGAAAAACAAATTTTCCACAATTGATGAACATAGTTAATTAAACAATTGATGAGCAAAGTTGCCCTTGTTACTTCAAAGACACGAGTTAGTGCAAAGTATTTACTCAAAATATTGGTATAAATACATACTTGTTTTTATAAATACTTACATATTGCTATTTAATATTAAATATTAATATTATTTTTTATACAGACGTTTACATATATTTTTTGCAATCATAAATCAAGTCAAACCAAAACTTCGAAAGCAAAATAAGTCAAAAGTTTTAATCGAATATTCTTATTCATGTCCATTATACAAAAATGTTACCGCTGAATTATTAATAGGGTTAAAATCTTAATCGTATTCTTTTTAAAATGGAAAAACTCATACCTACACAAATATACAAAAATATGAAAGAAAAAATTCCATTTCAGAAATATTTCCCAAAACAATTTCTGTTTGTATTCTTAAATTATGTTCTTTCCAAGTGAATGAAATCACTGCAGAATAGAATAGGGTATTAGAAAAGCCATTTCCTATCTCTTTTTCTTGCGAAAAATGAATTTATTCAAAGTCTGTTTATAACGAACAACGTGCCTAAATATAATGGATTTCACGATTCAACCGAATTAAATAAATAATCTTTTCTTTCCATCCATTAAAATGTAGATAAAAATTCCATTTTTCCACTGAATTGTTTCGCAGTTTTCATCCGCCATGTTGCTTCGTTGTCTATCCAAATAGGAAAAGTCGGTGCACTGACTCGTTTAATCCAATCATCAAAAGGATTTTTTTTTTTGTTTATTTAAATATTTACCACACCATGGAAAAATAATGACTGCCTCAACAGACTCTTAGATTATTTGATGTATGAAGTTTGAATTTTATTTATTTATTTTTTTTTAAATATTGCTTTCGCTTTTAGGGTGTTATGATTTGCATGCGATAGAAGATTTTTGTGTGAAAGATCGTAGAAATCATATGAAAAGGTAATGAAGCATTTTTATTGTTTTCTTTAAATATATACTGGAAATATAAATAATTTTCTTCAAAAATCACTTTTTAACTTTATTTGTTATTTTTCAAATATTTATTACAATTATTTTAAAAATATATTTTATTTGAAAGGAAACGACACTAATTTTTTGTTGAGCCTTTGATAAAAGAATTATAGCTAAACCAATCTCTTTGATTAAATTTTTGAATAAATTAATGAAATTAATACTGAAATATGCTCATCATAAGTCAAAAATATTAATATAAAATAAATTAATTAAAGCAATATATTTTAAATAAAATAGTTCGTTTTTAAATTATTTGCTACACTTAATTAAAAATACAAAGCTACTTAATAATCTGAAAATGCAAAATGAATCGACATACTGTCTGGATATGAAATTATAATTTAACTTAAATTTTAATTTAAATAAAAATGTTTTTACACAGCGTTTTTTTTTTTTTGTTTGACTAGAATTGTATAAATTTATAATTTATCCTAGTTAAAAAATAAATCAAATTTCCTATAAATATTTGCAATTGAGGAAAGTAATAAAAAATTCTTCGTCAGCCTGATTAATCTTTTGGCCTATTACATTTCACCCCGTGGGGCCTTTATGGACACAATTATCTAGTTAGCGTTCATCTCCCTCAATTCCTTTTTGTATATATAAAACTGGTATCACAATGTCATTGCTTTAAAAAGTAGTAAAAGTCAGGATTGATTAATGACTTAACAAACCCTAAAGGGGATTTTTACAGCAGGGGGTTGTTTGTACGGTCTGGATTTTTAACGTGGAGTCAGTAGGCCACCCACCTAGGACTAGATTTTCTCCCTGAAGCCAGCGACTGTCTTCAGGCGGTCCCCTGGATGCAAGATCTGATCAATGAAGCGAATTAAAATAGGGTATAACAATTCAACACTATCACCCCATGGGGTCTTTATGGTCAAAATTATCTAATTAGTATTAATCTCTCCAATTCCTCTTTGTGGATATAAACTTGTGTCACAATGGTCACTGCTTTAAAAAGTAGTTAAAATCAGGATTAATTAATGACTTGACAAACCCTATAGTGGATCTTTACAGCAGGGGATTGTTTGCATGGACTGGATATTTAGCATGGAGCCAGTAGGCCACCCACCTGGGACTAGTTTGCCTATCTACTGTCGGACGGCTGTCTTCAGGCGGTCCCCTGTATGCAAGATCTGGTCAATGCGGCGAATTAAAATAGGGTATAACAATATAACACTATCACCCCTTGGGGTCTTAATGGACACAATTATCTAATTAGGGTTCATCTCCCCAATTCTACTTTATGGATATAAACTGGCATCACAATGGTCAGTGCTTTAAAAGTATTGAAAATCAGGATTAATTAATGACTAACAAACCCTAAAGTGGATCTTTACAGCAGGGGTTGTTTGGACGGACTGGAATTTCAGCGTAGAGCCAATAAGCCCCCACCTAGATTTCCCCCTGAAATCAACGGCTGTCTTCAGGTGGTCCCCTATGCAGGATCCAATCAATGAGGTGGATTAAAATAGAGTATAAAAAAAAAAGTGGAGATAGAAGAGGACACACACGTTGGCAGAGGGAGAAGTGTGATGTGTGAGAGTGTGTGCTCGAGAAGTGTGATGTGAGTGAGAGGTGTGGAGAAATAAGATGATCTAAGTGGCGGTGAAGTCTAGAAAAAGATAACTAGGTGAAGGGAGACAGGTAGTTGTCTCCGGTAAGAGCGGAAGGGGAGGTAGTTGAGGATTTTTGACGTCGTGGTATCAGCACTTCGTCAAGTGTCAGAAGAGATCGTCTCCGTGTCAAATATTTGAAGATATTTATGTATAGAGGGAAAAAAATTAAGCTGATGTCTAGTTATTGCTATCACAACAAATGAATTCTTTAAAAAGATTGTATGCAAACTTATATATAGGTAATTATTTTTAAAAATTATTAAATTCATTACAATGGATGGTCGATGCTTAATTTGATTAATTATTAATTGAATTACTTGTTTTAAAACCCATGGGTCCCCATTATTACTTATAATTGTTAATATTTTTGTAATTAATAGTGTTTTGTATATAATTTTTACTTTTTACCTTAATTTTGTTGTTTTTTTTAATTTTATTTGTATAATAATCTTTTATCTTACAGGGTTTGTTTGGTTAAAAAAAAAAAATGTGAGTTGTCGTAATTTATATAAGGTTGTCAGATTATAATGTTATGGTGTTTAATTTCATGTGGAATTGTATGTGTTATTTAATATGTATGATTTAATTAAATTTTTGAGGAGACTAGTTTGGTTAGATACACGTGTATTTAGTTAATACGAATCCTATGGCAAGTAATGTTTCAATTTAAAAGTTTATTGGTTGATATTAATTTAATTAACATTAATTTTAATTCGACAACACCACATATAAAATGGTGATATTAATTTAGATGTATTATGAAGATTTGGTTATTAGGGAGTAAAATCTTTTTAGTATTACTTAACTTTTGTTCTGCAAACTGCACTCTGTTTTGCATATTATTACAAGTTGTAAAAGTATATTTATAAAAATAGCATTCAACTATTGGAATATAACTATTTTGAAGCACATTTATAAAAATGCTATCACGTATTTATTACTAATATGGGTTTATGATGAACATAAAATTAATGTTTTTGAATATCTTTCGATTGAAATGATATTATATCATGGTAAAATCGAAAACATTTTTTAAGAGTGTAGTTACAAATGATCTTTAAAATTTTACAGTAAAAAATTTGCAAGATTCTATAAAAGTAAAGCTAAAAAATATATTTAAAAGTATAGCTTGGTATATATTTATAATGTTACTGCAAGTTGTAATTAATATATTTATAAAAGTAATAGTTAACTTAGCAAAATATAATAAAGCTGCCCCAGAAACCCAGAGCTTGCGTTCACTATCAAACATGAAATTTTAAAGAGTTGAATTAATAAAGAACATAAAAGAACCACAACAGTCTCTTTCTAATGAATTGGTATTGTCAGATGATATCAATTTTTAAAAGGATAAACTTTATTGGTAATGTTTACGTTAAAAGATCAAAAAAAACATTTAAAATAATTTTAATAAATTTTAAATTCAATTATTATGTATTAGGCACACTATTCACGACCAGTTATTAATCCGTATAGATTAAGGACTTTTCAAGAGCAATTACACTGCTCAAGAGGATTAGGGGATATTATGAATTTGGTATAAACTGCAAATGAGAAAATGTTTTGGTGACTGATATATGTTATATAGGTGTTCCAAAATATAAGAAAAGAAAAAGAAGCAATGAACAAGGAATAATTAAATTTGATTGATGATATTTGTCTGTAAACAAAAAATGCGCAATTCGTGTATAATACGCAAGCAAAAGAATGTTATTTCTCAGATACATAGTATTTGAATAAAAGGTATGATTTCCCTTGATCGAAAGCAATGCATATATCTACGAGGCATGGAATCAATGAGGGACTGTGGTATTCTCTCCCCCTCTTATAGAAGACAGCTTTCCAACTGCTGAATTGCTTCTGAGGGGTGAGAAGCAACTAGCAACTTTTCTCCCTAGAATGTTCCAAACATATTCTATTTGGTTCATGTCTGTGAATATTCTGATCAATTCATTTGAAGGATTCCTTCACGAAAAAGAAATTGTCCAATAGCTGAACACTATGTGGCTTGACGTTATTATCCATGAGAATGAATTCATCCCCGATTGCTCCATTGTAAAATAGACCACAATAGATCTCTGAAGATCTCATCCCTATATCACTGAGTCATTAATGTTCCATTCCTGATAATGTGCAGGTTGTTGTGACCATTGATAGGAATACCAACTCAGACCTTCACTCGGACACTTTCATGCACAGATTCATGAAATTATTTTGCAGAATTTATTATTTTGAGTACCAGGTTCTTTCCAGATGAAAATCTACCCAATGTCAGGTTGTATATGAATGGACAAGTACGACCTTCTCTCGATCTGAGACGAAAATTTCCATTTTCCCAAAACAGATTCCATAATCTGGAAATGACACATTGAGAAACTCCTAACTCTTCCGCTACAATGGATTGCGTTTGACTCCCCTCCAGATGACCAATGGCCCTCCTGGTTACCGATTCAGCTAAATCATCTTGCTGAGACACCGTTAATTATTGTTGCAATACATTCAACGAGCGACAATTAATCTCCTTCTTCAGAAGGAATACTGCATGTCGTATTTCCTCCTTATATAAAATGCGTAGTTTTACACATTCCTACTTTTGCAAACATTGTAGTTTTCATTTTTAACCTCTTCTAGTTAATTTTTGTTAAAAACGTTATCGATTATATGATTATTTCGAATTCACAGTATTCCCCAATCGCTTTCAGCAGTTTATAGTATATTCATTTTGTGATTGTATGGAAAAAAAATTAAAAAATAAAATACGGACATCTCTAAATCTCTCCTGTTTGTTAGAGCAATTATTGTAAAGCCACAAGTGTAATCTAAACTTTTGTTCCTTCACATGCTAGTTGAAAAGTCAGTTTAAAGTCATTATTGTCTTCCATTATTCGAAAAAAAAAAAAAATTGTTGTAGAAATGTTTTCAAACATATATATTATTAAAATGACAGAAATCCGAAAATGCATTTCAAAAAATATTTTCTGGGACCGATTTGTACTTATTTTCTTAAAATCAATCTCTTTTCCCATTCCTACTAGTAGCTCACACTCTCCCTATATATATATATCTTTTTCAAATTTCCAATCGTTAATAAAATACTTTTTATTTATCCACTCAAGTTCAAATACATTTTTTAAAACTTGTAGTGAATGACACTTGATGGTAATACAGTTTTTCAAATATTAATTCATTAATTAGCTTTAATCAATTAATTTTAGTTTTCGTTTAGATTTAAGTTGCATGTATCTAATAATAGATGGCGCCAGATGTAAGAGGAAAATTTCAATTTTATTTGTAAGGACTTTTCTGCAATATAGAAAAAAAAGTAATAATTGACTTTAATTTTTTTTTTTATATTACTTGTTTTTATTAAAATCACTATAAAACAGAAATGGTTTGTTCGAAAATCATTTCCATCTTTTCTTATCAGGAATAAATTTAATCTAAGTTCCTTTATAACGAACCACATGTTTAAATATAATGGATTCCAAATCATATGGACAGCTTTACCTTCTCTCAAACGAGTTAAATAAATAATCTCTTCTTTCTTTCTACCCATTAAAAAATCGGTTAAAAAATTTAGTTCTTCCAATGAATTGCATCAGCCATTCTTTCCGCTATTCTGATGTGCTCTCTGTCTAAATAAGAAAAGTCTGAGTATTGAGTTCTTTAATCCAATCGTCAATAGAGATATTTTTTTGTGTAGTTAAATATTCATTAACCGTGTAAAGAATAATGACTTATTTGGCACTCTCTTAGATTGCTAGGTGTGTGATGTAAGCTGTTTTAATATTGTTTCTGTTTTTATGTTCATTATAATTTGATTGGTGAAGAGGATTAAATATTTTCCCATTTCAGTGAAAGTATGCTTCTTATGAAAATATAATGCAAAGCTACTATTGATCTTTAAGAGCGTGAAGGAAAAACCGTGAATAATTTATTTTCAATGAAAATGCATTAATAGATTTTCGATAATACTATATCTGCTTATAGTTATTTCAGAAATGTATTCTAATCAAATGAACAATGCAATAAAAATCTGCTAAATATTTAATTTATAAAAGAATCAGTCACAACCAAATTTTGCAAATTCCCAATTTTATAAACATTATAATTTTCCTCTTAGTTTCTTCTTTTTAATTTTTATTAAAAAGTTGTCGATTATAGGGTAATTCTAAATTCATAATATCCCCATTTGTTTTGAGCAGTTTATAATATATTCATTTTGCGATTATAGGAAAAAAAAACAATAATGAAATAAAATAGGACCATCTCTAAATCTCCTGTTTGTTAGAACAATGATTGTAAAGCCAAGTGTAATCTGAACTTTTGTTCCTTCACATGCTAGTTGCAAAGTCAGTTTAAAGCCATTATTTTCCTCAATTTTTCAAAAAAAAAAAAAAAAATCCAAATTGTTGTAGGAAATGTTTCCGAGCAGATATATTAAGAAAATGACAGAAATCTGAAATTACTATTCAAAAATGTTTTTCTGGGACCGATTTGTATTTATTTTCTTAAAATCAATCTTTTTTTTTTTTCAATTTCTACTATTAGCTCACACTCTCCCTATATATATCTTGTTCAAATTTTTAATCGTTCATAAAATACTTTTTATTCATCCACTCAAGTTCAAATACATTTTTTTGAACTTGTAGTGGATGACATTCGATGTTATACAGTTTTTTCAAATATTAATTCATTCATTATATTTAATTAATTAATTTTAGTTTTTAGATTTAAGTTGCATATATCTAATAATAGATGGCGCCAGATGTGAGAGGAAATTTTCAATTTTATTTGTAAAGGATTTTTCTACAATATAGTGAAAAAAAAGAAGGAATTGACTTTAAAAATTTTTTATTACTTGATTTTATTAAAATCACTATAAATAGAAATGGTTTGTACGAAAATCATTTCCCTTTTTTCAATTCCTTCTATTAGCTCACACTCTCCCTATATATGTCTTGTTCAAATTTCCAATCGTTAATAAAATACTTTTATCCATCCACTCAAGCTCAAATACATTTTTGAAACTTGTAGTGGACGACACTTGATGTTAATACAATTTTTTCAAATATTAAGTCATTAATTAAATTTAATTAAATAATTTTAGTTTTTTTTTTTAGGTTCAGTTGCATGGATCTAATAATAGATGGCGTCAGTTGTAAGAAGAAAATTTCAGTTTTATTTGTAAAGGACTTTTCTGCAATTTAGTGAAAAAAAGTAGGAATTGACTTACAATTTTTTTTTTTTTTTTTATTATTTTTTTTTTTTTTAATCACCACAAAATAGAAATGGATTGTTCGAAAATCATTTCCCATCTCTTTCTTATCAGTAATGAATTTAATCTAAGTCCGTTTATAACGAACCACATGTTTAAATATAATGGATTCCAAATCATATGGACAGTTTTACCTTCTCTCAAACGAGTTGAATAAATAATCTCTTCTTTCTTTCTACCCATTAAAAAATCGGTTAAAAATTTAGTTCTTCCACTGAATTGCATCAGCTATTCTTTCCGCTATTCTGATGTGCTCTCTGTCCAAACAAGAAAAGTCTGAGTATTGAGTTCTTTAATCCAATCGTCAATAGAGATATTTTTTTCGTTTAGTTAAATATTCATTAACCGTGAAAAGAATAATGACTTATTTGGTACTCTCTTAGATTGCTAGGTGTGTGATGTAAGCTGTTTTAATATTGTTTCTGTTTTTATGTTCATTATATTTGATTGGTGGAAAGGATTAAATATTTTTCACATTTCATTGAAAGTATGTGTCTTATGAGAACATAATGCAATGCTACTATTGATCTTTAAGAGCTTTAACGAAAAACCGTGAATAATTTATTTTCAATGGAAACACATTAATGGATTTTCGATAATATATGTGATTATAGTTTGTTCAGAAATGTTTTATAATCAAATGGAACAATACAATAAAAATTTGTTGAATATTTAATCTATAAAAGAACGAATTAATCAATTGAAATATGAAAACATTCTGATTATATATAAATCTTATAAAATAGGAATAATTAAATTAAGCAATATTTTACGAGAATTATGTGAAGTTCTTAGGGAACAGAATTAAACACATTATTATTTCAAGAAAGTAGAAATTCTTTTTGCAACAGCAATTGTAAATCAAACTTTTCGAACCACAACCGACGATTAACCTTTTCTGTCCTGCAAGCCCATTAGAAAAATTTTCCGACTCACGGATTTTCGTACTTATTTTCAGCATAAGCACATGGGCCACCAATAGGTGGGAAAACCAACTTACTATTCACCAGGCTGCTTCGATTCAATAATATTCAGAGAATTTAACTTATTTTCAAATTTTATGTTGACAGAATTAATTGTTAAAAATTGTTCGTTCGTCGTCATCAATATAAAATTGCAATAATTAATTAATACCTATCATATGTGTTATGCTAATTGAAACATCTAAAATAATTCTTAAATGAACGATTTTTTTATGTTGATAACCAAAAGAAACTACTTTAGACGATCACAGATTTGTTTATGGTAACAGTTTCACAGTTTCATTTCTAAAATTAACAACATAAAATGAACAGATATGAAAGGAATGTGTTGTAGCATTTTTTTTCTCGCTGGAAGGACTTTTGGCCTTTCATTGCCAGGAGAGTGGAAAATGGATATTCTTTGACAAGAACATAATAACAACTCATCATTTAAATTTTACAGCAGGCGATCATTGTTGTGTTTAGTTATATAACATGCAATTAGTATTTTGTACTAAGGAGAACAATCTGTCACTCAAATTTGATATCTGATATTCGGTATCATGTACAATGAGACTCATAGAATTAGCTAATTTCCGTGCAGGTCGACCTCTGACGGCTAAGTTCCGTCAAAGGTCAAAAACAACTACAGATTGAATATAGACTTACACCATGAGTTGTTTCTTCGTGATTGGTGATCGATCACGATCTTATAAACGTCTACTCAATGTGAAGTGAGAGAAGCTGGCCCACTCTCCTTTTGACGGAATTTCTTAAAGGAAGGTTTCTGGAGAGAAGAGAGAGTTCTGCGACGAGCCGAACAGACGTGTTGTTTTTCTTTTTTTCTCTGAAGTGCCTGAATAAGCCGAAGTATCCGCCTGTTTTTTAAAGTGAACCCCTTGTAGTTTCGTTTATCACTCTGTGTGATTGATAGTTAATGTCTACATCAGACCCGGCAATTAGATTCGAAGTACACTCAGCTCTCAAAATATCCGATCTTGGAGTGAACTGTATTTGTGATTTTATCGTGCATATGATAAGTTTTCATTTCTTTGTATAATAACCAATAATTCATTATTCGTATATATATATATATATAGATATATAGTGATTGTAAATTAAAATTAAAGTGTTCCCATGAATCTGGAAAGTGGTCCTATTCTTGAAGCCATTATAGTTCTAATAAAGGTCGGATATTACAGTGTGATGAAAAAAAAATAACAATAATTGTTTATTGACCTGTTCTATATATTAAAAGAGAAATATTTGCTCGTGTAAGTGCATGTATTATTTCCATCAAAAAATGTAGCACTAAAAATTTCATTTTTTTATCCATCATATATTTTGATTTGATGTGTAATGAAAAATCAAATTCTCATTAGTTAATTTTAATTGAATATAAGTCATAATTATAGTAAATCAGGAACAGACTGTAAATATCTTTATTTTATATACATTTTTTTCAAATCATTTCAATAATTCACTTATTTTAATACAATTAATGTTTTAATTCTATCTATTTGTTGGTATTTCTTATAATTCCGTTTAAATGTTATTTAAAGTTCATTTTTATTTATTGAGTTATTATTTTATTTATTGAGGATTTATATATGGATATTAAATTGATTTTTCGTACATTTTTTTTTTATTGCATGAACTATTAAATGACCGATTGTGATAATATTAAATATTTTTCTTTTATTATTTTTTTCTTTTTTAAGAAATTTACTGAAATAAAAACAATCTTTACTGAATGCGAGAAACGTCGATTGCATTTATTAATTGCGTTGCTTGCAAGTTAGTAACTAGATCGTAACTGGGTGTGGTTGGATTGAGACATGAGACACAGGTTTGAGAACACACTGCTTTTACTTACACCACCACACACATACAATTAGAGACATACAATATTTAACGCATTTAAAAAGGCATATAATTACAGATTCGTAAAGGTTTACACTTTAAGCTGAAACTCAGATACGAGCAGGATGCGCGAAAGTTGCTTCCTTTCCGGGTGAGAGTCTACAGGCCAACTTATAAACATAGTTGCCTTCAACTAGCTAGACCCTCTTGGGATGATAGACTAAATTAAACTTTTCAGCTAGACCGCTGGTTGTGTAGTATTTCCTCTCAGGTGAGAGTCTCGAGGCCTACTGAGCAATTCTCTTGAACGTTACAGGTGATGCTTTTCCAGTGCTCTGAAGAAGCACGGTTACAGTTGTAAATAAAATTAATTTTTAAAACGCAGTTGTGGCTTTAATAATAGAAAGTATTTAAAAATTCCAATATATATATATATATATATATATTAAATTTATACATCTTTAATAAAAACGAGATAATTATTTCTTTTACTTAAGTTTCCTATCTGTACTGTAATGAAATAATTTAATTTTCTATGATTAGTTAATATGCTTAGTTAAAGGGCATATTAGAATGCTTAGTCAGAATAAAATTTATTTAATCTTACATAATAAAAGTGATTTAGGAGCATAACTTTTACCTTTCTTTTTCTTCTTCTTAATAAGGCTTAGGTTTTGGTGAACTGAATGTTGCGCAATAACGTATGTTTAGTCAGTCAAATTTTAATTATATTTTGGTAAAAGTTAAGGAAACCATGACAGGTATAATTCATGTCTTATTACTCAGATTAATATCGTGCTCTAAAAGTGCAAATTGTCTGGACATTATAATGCAATTATCTTAATGTCTAAGGTAATTTCTTGTCTAAACTAATTTCTTCTTTTCTTAATTAAAAGTTACGAGATGTGTAGGCGAGCAGAATTTTTCTAATTGGTTGACAGTTCTCGTGCTAGTAGGTATTTTACTAATTTAAATCTTTATTACAAACATAAAAAATATCCCTTTTAGTTATTAATAAATGCATAAATCCGGACATCTAATCATTTCAATCAACATTTCTTCGTAGATTTCAATTAATCAGTTGTAGTATCTATGATAACGGTGCTAGTGCTAATGAATGGTAGGTTATTCAAGAATAGAGAAATAAGGAAATGTTATTTATATTTTATTGTAGAAATAAGCTGTTTAATTTAAAAAAAATAAAAAATAAATAAATAAATATTAATTATTTAATTAAACACCCAAATAATTAAAATAAAATTTATGAGGAAATATAAACCTCATTTGTTAATTCAAAATAAGTTCAAATTTCAAATTTTGAACTTATTTTAATTTTTGCTTAAAGATTTTTATTTCAAATTTTTAAATCTACCTAATATATATATATATATATATATGTATTATAATGAAACCTTTTTTTCAAATAGAAATTTTTCACTTATTATTATTAATATTTTAACATTCTAAAAAGAATATCCTTACGAAATTTAACTAAAACAATTTATAAGAATCTTATTTTGAAGAAAATCTCTAATCTTTGGAGCAAAAACTGAAAAACAAATTGTCTTTATTCAAGAAAGAAAATGCTGGAATTCTGTCTAAAAAAATCGCAATAAAGATAAAAATATTTCACATCGAAATTTTTCCTCTTCCATGTTAATCTGGGCCGAAAGTAAGATTACCAGACAATAATTCAGAACAAACTACCTGAGATGTTACTATGCTAGTCCTCAAAACGCTATTGACGTCATGGTACTACGGACCAATCATAAGGTTCCTGTTATTATTTTTTTTAATGATTTTTAAATAAACCATTTAGCAAATACAATATTTTACATTAAAGCAACTAAAACTATGAAATCACTAAATCTCTACTGTGAAAATTGGTTTGCTGTTGAAATTCTTATTTTGTTTAAAGATGCCAGGGGTGTTTGGAGTTTATTTCAATATCTCACCCCGTTTGACAGATTTCTCTTAAATAATTATGGATAAACGAATCTATCGTACAAATACGAAAAATCTAAATATACACATTCCAAAGGTTTGATTTGTCACTCTACGATCATCTTGTGGCCACTTTAGACTAATTAGACAGGGACCTGTTAAAGTGTATTTCGAACTCCTAACAAACATCCATACCATCGCCGCGTTTCGAACTTGAAACCTGTGGTACCAAAGGCCATAACGTTGGCCAATTGGATATTAAGTCGCCACAATGCAGACGAGTTTAAAAATTGTAGTTACACCAATAACCGGGGTGACAATAGAAAATTAATAAATCAACTTGATAGATATTTTCTCTGTGGACTACCCACATAACGTCAAAGCAATAATTTTCAATTATTTCTTGGTTAGAAAAAAGAGCGAAAAAAATATCTCCTTTAATAAATTTATCAGAAGTTTAAGGTAGACCTAATTCTGTAAGCTTAGAGTAATCTTGCCGTCTAAGTGCCGTTTGGGTAGTAAAATCGGATAAATCAAATAATAAAATTATAATCGTCTAAATAGTAAAATATGGAAATAAATTGTAAATTAGATAAATCGTAAAATATGAATCTCTAAAAATATATTTATTTAATGCATAGCTGTCAAAAGTTTTACTCATTTTCCGATGCGAAAAAACCCACAAATATCGTAAAAAAAGAAAAAAAAAACATTTTAAAGTTTGTTTATTTTTACAACTATGTGATGTTTATTTACAACTAATTTCATATATTGCATTACGATAATAATTTTAATTTATTAATTAATTTCAAACAGAATAATATATTTAATTTATTAGATTAAGTGAATAAAAAACAAGTTATCCAAAAAAAAAAAAAACACATTTTAAAGTTTGTTTATTTTTACAACTATGCGATGCTTTATTTAAACTAATTTTATGTATTGTTTTAAGATAATAATTTTCGTTTATTAATTAATTTCAAGAAGAAAAATATATTTAATTTATTAGATTAAGTGAACGAAAAACAAGCTTTCCATTGATCTCGTCACATAAAACTTTTTAATATCATGTATAAATAAAAAAAGCAAAAAACTTTACAACAAAAACTGAAAAATAAATTATCTTTGTTCGAGCATAAAAAGTGCTGAAATTTTATCCCCAAAAACGCAATAAAAACAAGAAGAATAATAATCGCCCGAAATTTTTTTCCTCCCCCATGTTAGCCTATGACGGTAAGATGATCGCTGGCGAACAATTTAGATGGGACTACCTAATGGATTACTGTGTTAGTCTTCAGGACGCCTTTGACGTCATGGCACCGCGGACCAATCATAAGGTTCCGGTTGTGGATCTTGGTATTTGTTTTGACTTAGTCCTCTATTTCCTTTTCGCGAAATAGCAATTATCTAGCTGGTGGTGAGGAATTCGCTGATCTTTACTGATGTTGTTTCAGGAAAAGGATTTACGTGTACAATCGGGAACGAAAATCAATCGAGCATGTCCAAGTACGCTTTTAAAATTCTCTTTGGATTCATTTGAAAAATGGTGCAGAAAGTGTTTATCTTCAAAATGGTTTGGCGCGTCTGTGATTAGTAAAGAAGCAAAAAAAAAAAAAAAAGAATAAGTTTCTCGTCTGTATTTCCTTTTTTTGTTTAGTTCTGGTTAGCCAGCTATGGAATTAAATGGAGTGAAATGTGATGTGTAACTTTAAGTTCAGTTCACTTTCGAATGACTTTGTAATCAAATTAAAAGCTTCAACACAAAAAAAAAGGAGCTAAACTATGCTAAGTAATGCATATAATAATGCTGGATTTTTGTTTAACAATCCATTTATGCAAATAAATCTTTTAATATTAATATTTAACCAACATTAAACGCATTTATTATGTATATATTATTTCATTTTATAGTGATTAAACTGAAATGATATAGTCCCTTACTTAAATGTTATATATAATTGTGTTTTATTGGCATTATAAATAAACAATTATATATATAATATATTTAGTAAATATGAAAGAGTGTTTGAATAGAAATATGTGTATACGTAAATTAGTAAATAATCTTTGATTCTTATAATATCAAATTTAAAACTAATATGCTTTAATAATATTTGGAAAATGACAGACAATATAATGCAAAATGTCATATTGCATATCATTAAAAATAAATTTTCATCATTAGAATCCGATCTTTAATTATTACCGGCATAATGGTTAAAGATCGGATTGGACTAAAGTTCAATTGGACTAAAATAATTGGTTAATTGGACATTATAATTAGACTAAAGTCCTTGATGGGTTCCTTTGGCGATTCTATGCATTACAATTAAACAAAGGAGAAATTCACTGTCCATTCTTAACACCAACAATAGATAAATCACAGGACAAAAAAAATGATATTTTTTGAAACCTATAAAATAATTTCTTCCTTGAATATAGGCAGAAAAAGAGTGCACAAACTGCTAAAGTTCATATATAATTTTTCTGCAGGCGACACAAAAGTAAAACTAACTTGAAGTTATTTATTATCGTATCTAATTTATATGCATGAATAATACAAGGAAAAATTAATGCTATGTAATAAATAGAGAACTGCATGTTTTGTATTTTATTAATTATATTCATGTATTTTTTTTCGATGGTTCGATTTTTGTAGCAGACAAGGGCAAAAAAAAAGTTAATCAAATGATCTTCCAGAACAGTATAATTTAATGGTCATTTTCCTGTTTAACATGTAAAAAAACATAAAGAAGGACATAAATAATGAAAAAAGTTTATCCACGGTTGCCTATATCATTTTCCCAAATGGCACTATGTACCAGCTAGCATGCAGAAGAGCCGAGGTTTGAATGGCGGAGTTCTTTGCATTCGCTGCTTTCAAAAATCGGGAGATTCGATAGCTGTTAGGGATAATATGTGTAAAACAAGTCTCTCATCGATAGTCGCTGCCTAGTAGGTGTTTTCTGGGTTTTCTCCCATACTACATACAAATTTGTTCAGTTACCCCTAAAACTCCTCATGGAAGGCACTGTTCATAAGATACATAAGTAGTGCATAAGGCCCACCGATATTTACTAATATAAGAAGAAGAAATGTAAAATACCTGTGTTATTTATTTTAATGCGATTAATTTAGCAACTTATAAGCAGCAGTAGTTTGGAAATTCGTAATGACAATTGACTTATAAGTACTAACTATGCAGTGTATTAAAATGCATAGCTTATTAAAAATATAGTAATTAGTTTCCAAATTAACTGATTTTTATGCTAAATTTATTTTGAGATAAGCTAAAATAACGATTGGTTTTAATTATAATAACAAAACATGATTAATTTTTAGAAATAATAATTTATCTTTGATATTAAAACTTATTTTTCAAATTTAATTGCTTCTGGTTAATAGCTACACTAATTATTTTAGATCGCTATCATATATTGATTTTTAAGTCCTAATTAGTTTATAATTGACTGCCAGAAATGTTACATGTTTTTTATACCAAAGAAAATGTTTAGTAGCTGAACGATTTATCTATCTTTAAAAGTTTCAATCACAAAATTAATAATTAAAATGAATATTTTAAATTTCGTTTTGTTATTTAAAAATATATCTCTGAATATTTAAAATAATAAATTTAAATTTTTTTGAAATCTTAATAAAAATTCGAAGTAATTTTAAAATTTGTTCAGAATTCATCAATTAATAATTAATATGTTTAAAGAAAATCGTTAGTAAATGGTTCTACCATTTATTCGTGAAAATTACAATTATATTGTTAAATTACAAACCTTTTAATGAAATAAAAAATAAAGTTGAAGTTTACAATCTAAATTTACTAACAAATTTTATATTTTGCGCATTAGTATAAAAAAGATTTATAAAAAATCTAAAATATTAAGTGTGTAAAATAAATGGATTTCGTATTAATTTAAATTAGAGAAAATATATTTTTATTTTTATTAATTTAATGTTTTATGCGTCGTATGTTTTATTTACATATAAAAATTTCTTTTTTTTTGAGTGAATGTTCGTTCTAAACAAAATACTTTTTTATCAATGAATCATAACTTTTAAAATATTTCAAGTCATAAAGCTGAATTCGGAAGTTCTGTGTTTGATACATAAAAGCAGTCACAGAAAATTTTTTTTTTTTTTACATTTATGTTAAGGAGCATTTTTCATTTCCGACTTTTATATCATTAGTTATGATTAATATACCGTCTCAAACATTTATGTTAAAAACCTCAAACCCTAATTGAACAGAAAGATTAATTATATTATCAAATATTATTTCCGCAATTGTACAAAGGAATATTTAAATATACAAGCAGAAAAAAATAATCTTTACATCTATTTAATGTATATTCTTCTTTGTCTTTGGTATATTCTGTTTATCTTAAAGAAAAGATAAATGCATAAAATATGCAAATGAACAACAATTAAAATTTTTCTATTTTCAAATTATTGATCTACTTCAATTTTTATACTAGTTCAGTTTTAATCAATTTAATTTAATGCTTAATTCCAAATACAGAAATATCTTGAGATACAAATATTCTAACATATGAGATTTTGGAGTACGAGGCTGTCACTTTGTCAGTTTTTGTCTTGAGTTAACGACCATTATAAGAGATACGAAAGTACTTCAGTGATGTAACAAACAACATTCCAGTCAAATATCCAAGTTTTGCACAAATAGTAAAATGGTAATTGGGAATTCTTGTCCCAAACATATTTTTAAATTGATTTAAGAAGAATTTAAACCAACAATTTTTAACGATTAAGACAGTTTATTAAGAATCTTTAACAATTCAAGACAGAATTTTTCTGTCGAACCTTAAAACTTTTGATTATCACTCAATCCACAAATTTACGTGGTAAACAGGTTAAAAACAATGATAACAAGCTACGTTACTGAAGCCAGATTTTTCCCTCAGTTATTAGAAACAGTACTCCTTGAACAAATTTTCCTTGATATGTCCTGCTAGAATGAAAGTGTTTAAATAAAATGAGAACAGGATTTAACTAAGAAAGGTGAAGGGAAAAATTATACCAACTATTACCCACTATCAGTTAATTATCTTTTAAGATTCTCTTTACGTTTATATCTGTATTTGGTCTATGCAAATGTAAAATATGATAAAAAATTATTTATTATTCAGAGAGACATACAATTTTTTAAATTAATATTCACCGTGGCACGCGCTATTCTTTGAGAAGATAAAAAATATTTAAAAATCATGACGGCAATAGAGAGCACTCTTGCATCTGTAGGGCACGGGAAAAAACAATTAAAGAAAGGCAATAACTGTAAATGAGTCATTATTTAATTAGCATCTACAACTGTAAATGTTCAATATATCCAACACCATACTTCTGTAGTAGACTATAGTATACAGTCTAGAAAACTATAGTATATCGAATTATTATGCTAGATGCTGCATGTAAAAGCATTTCAAAGATTATGGTTAATACTCTGATTATATTGCATCTTTTTAGTACTAATAAGAATATAGGTGCTGTTTGTCTATAGGTTTGTTATTAAAAAGTTGATAAGGATACTGATATTGTTTCTCTATTAGAAGTTGATAAGAATACCTATACTTCATCCTCTGTATTTATCTAATGTTATTTGAAGTAAGCAATAAGTATAAACCTATGATTTGAAAAGGGGAATCACAGAAAGGGAATATGGTGATCTCGAAGGCCTTTCATAACCTAATGACGTACCCTCGGATGTATACGCACGTATTCAGTGGAGTTCATGCATGAAAAAAATGTTATGTCTATTCCATAAATTGATGCCAGTAACCCTGCCTTAGTCTTGGGCATCTCTATTTAGTTTTTGAGACAGAACTTTTGTGTAGATATAGCATCCTCCTTATAACAAGCATTACATGTAGGGAGATTATATTACATCACATGAAACTGTTTCTTGATCTTTCCTGGATCAATGAAAATTCATTTGGAATTTCTGAATGGAGAAATCTTCATCATGGAATTGCTTTCATATTATATGTTATATTCGGGTAAATGCACTTTCGATTTTTTTTCTTTATGATTCATCCACGAAAAGTAGGGACCATGGAGATGTTGTTGTTGTTGTCGTGTCCCTCCTGGAATGAGGGAAGAGGGGAGCAGCTCCTGTTCTGATGGAGCACACGTAAGTAGAAGTCTGACTTCTGCTCCGTGACGCTCTTACAGTCATAGGAGACCGGGACCTACGGCTTAAAGTGGATTCCGAACCACTACAAACATCCATGGCACCGCCGGGACTCGAACCCGAAACCTGGATCATGGAGATGTATCAATCATTTACATGATTACTTTGTTCAATTCAAACCACAGGAATGGAAAATAGCATTAAATTTCCTTTTTGCTTCACAGCAACATGGAACTGTCCTTGAGCAAGAATTACGGAACTTATCCTTATGTTCAATTTTGCATCCAAAATAACAATCACATATACAATTTGTTATAGGTGATATATATTTTACCCTAAAAGGGTGAAGAAGCATTTTTTGGGTCTTCAAATGTCTCTTCTCCACATATATATCAAAAGTTATTAGCATGGTTAATGCATATATGTTGTATTACAGATCTTAAAAATATTGTGTTTAATTAAAACACAAATTCATTGAAATTATTTTTCTCACACAAAAGAAGGTGCACAACAAAAGAGCCATCACATTTTTATTTTTAGATCCAAGGCGGGAAACAATGCCAACAGCCAGACTGGCATCGTCTCCTTCAGACTAATTATCGAAAAGATTTTACTCGATAAAATCTATAAAGCTTTTAAAAATAAGTATTTTGGGAGCAACGCTTTTGCATCATACTTTATCAGATAGTTCATGTAATATGTAATATATACGGATGCTTGCAAATTCCACATGTATTCAATATATGAGATAATAAATTTATATATATATATATATATATATATATATATATATATATATATATATAATATATAATGCTATATATGCCTCCAAAGTGAAACAAATTATTATAATTAAGTTATATTATATAAGTTTACATGTTCGCATATTTCATTTTTCCCATATAAGAAAACTGAGATAACCGACTATCTCTGTATCTATTAAGACTAAGGCAATTCACTTAACAATTTTACAATCATTTTTGTGTTCAGTGCCACAAAATTAAGAAATGAAAATTTTCATCTTTAAGAAAATTTTTGTGTGCTCAGTATTATTTCAAATTTAGTGTAATCTCACGTTGGATAATAGAGTTTAATGTTTTTTTTTTTTATCATACATTATATGCAAATGCAGGAAATGTATTCTAAAATTCATTATAAGACAAATTACAATTATTTTGTATCACATACAATCAAAAGCGCCATGTATTTAATAATGTCTCCTGTTTTGTAATATAAACTGTACCATCTATAAAATGTATTCTTTTGTTCAAGTGCGACCAAATGAATTTCTAATAATCAATATCAAGCAAAAATTTATAACGATAAAATAATATAATATAAAGCAAAAATATAAAACAATATTGTAATGCTTCATGTAACAGGACTTGGAGATGAATGTCCTCTTTTCCTGGTTAAATCCCCAAATAAAAGCTATTTTTCCACTAAAAGTTATGCAACCTGTCACACAATATGCACTAACTCGCTTCTTTCCAAAACTAAAAGCACTTTTCCAACAGTCTGGTGTGCAGCAATCGTAAGTGACATAATGACTAAAGTTATAGATAAAAATTGTCTTCATATCTGACACTGCAGATTTAACAAACTTTTATTGGAATAGTTCAGGGCTCTCCCAACAAAATTTATGTGGCCGTACATAAAACTTTGTTCACTGTGGTGGCAACAAGGCTTTCGTTTTAGAGTTGCCACAGTTTGAGAGAAGGCGCTGGCAAATGAACCATTATTTTATCAAAAAACTCGTTGGATAAACAGCAATCTCCCTTTTTGTATTCAGCGTTTATGGGGCATAAAAGTTGAGTGAGGAAACAGTGAATTAAATTAAATTTTCTTCTTTTTACTCTTTTGTATTTATCCGGTAACGCAGAGATAAATAAATTAAGACTGTTGAGCAGTAACTTAAAATAAAACCGCACAAGCAAAAAAGAAGATTAAATATTGTCTCTGAGCAATTTTATAGAATTACGCTTCGGCCATGAATTTTAAGCATTACGTTATTATTTTTATAAAACAAGACGGAAAAAAGATTGATATAAATTGTTGCAAATTGGATGCTTGTTAGTCTTTTGGAAAGGTAATTTATTAATATCGGAATGCAATTTATGTTTCATGTTGTTAGAGGAGTTTTTTGAGTTGAAAGAATTATTCTCTTTCGTATTTTTATGAAGTGGCTTTTATAAGTATATTAGTTTAAAAATATGCACATCCTTTCAAAAAATATTGATATTTATTTTTATGGTTTCAGAGTAATAAAGTTCATATTTTAGCTATTGTTCATTTTTAATATTATGATACAGTGAGATGATTAAAGAAAATTTAATTAAAAATTTTTATCAATCAAACAATTAAATAGAAAAACATTAAATAATAGTTTAAATTTTTTAAAATGGGAACTAAATACACAATTTTTAATCATTTGAAAAAATTTGAAATAATAGATTTCGCTTTTTAGGTTATTTTAAAATGCAAATGGAATGGTTGTCAACTAGCTCTGTTTGGGTTCAAAAACCACCACCAACAACAAATGCAAAATTACCATAAAATCCGTTTTTTACGTAAGGAATGGATGTGGTAAATTAATAGAGGGAAAGTCTCTTCATTGGATTGGAAGAAGAGAAGTGTGCATATTCCGCCATTATATGTCCATTTACTGAATGTGATTATAATTATATATTCAGTAAGTACATTCAATCTATATGTATACGTTTAAAAACTATTTTAAAAAAATGTAATTGGCTATGTTTCGTAATTAATTATGCTTCTAGAGTTCAGTTTGAACAACAAGCAATATTAGCTTTAAATCCTCTTATATTTGCTGATAAATCTGCTGGGTGATGATAAATCAGTGGAAAGTAAAAGTCTTTTCAATGAGTTGGAAGTCAAAGAAGTATGTACCTTCCTACTCCTCATAAGCAGGCATTACAGGTGTTCGTTGTAAATTGTTATGTGGAAAATCTCATCCTTGATTGGAAGAATGTGCACATTCAACCTCTCTATATGTAGCATACTTTTTTAAACTATTTTAAAATCAAAATGGAAGGGTTTCGTAGTTAATTACATGTGCTTCTGGAGTTCAGTATGAAACCCAACAAGTAAAAAAATTAGCTTAAATTCCTGTTATATTCATAGGCATTGGGCATGATAAATCAATGAACAGTAAAATCTCTTTAATGAGTTTGAAAACAAAGAGAAGTGTGTATATCCATAGACTTCATAAGCAGTCATTAAATGTGTTCGTTGTAAACTCTTCTGAAACAAAAAAAAAATGCAACCAACTACACTAGTTTATGGACTAAATGTGCAGAAGTCTAAAGTACGTTAGAAAAATAAATGGTATTTTTTTTTATCGTAATAGCAATCATAAAAAACTATTTGGTTTAACTTAAAGACAATAATGCTTAATAGCTTGCCATGTTGTAGAACAATTAGATTCAACAAATGTACATATTATAAAAATATGCAAGGAGATATATTATTATTTTCTTTTTTTAATCTTATGTATGTCAATATATAGGCATAAGATTTATTTAACGTTTTTCTTTCTAACAAATATTATTTTTAGTTTTACAGAATTAATGCAATTGTCCTTCTTCTTCTTCTTTTAATCATTTTATACTTAAAATATACTCAATAATAATTAATATACCTTTAAATACACTCTTTTTTTTTTGGAAATGTGTAAATATTAATAAAAATATAAAAATAATATAATAATATAAACATAATATTCATATTGATATTTCATAATATTTATGTAAAAATTACTATTACTATTATTAAAGGTACATTATATAAATTTACATACTCCCCATATTTCATTTTCCCATATAAGAAAACTGAGATAACCGACTATCTCCGTATCTCCTAAGACTAAGGCAATTCACTAACAATTTTACAATCATTTTTGTGTTCAGTGCCACAAAAATTAAGAAATGAAAATTTTTATATTGAACAAAATTTTTGTGTTGCACAGTGTTATTTCAAATTTAGTGATGATCACATTCGATAATAATAAAGTTCATGTTTTTTATCATGCATCATATACAAATGCAAGAAATTTATTCTAAAATTCCCCATAAGGCAAATCACAATTATTTTGTATCACATACAATCAAAAGCGGCCATGTATTTAATCGCGTCTCTGTTTTGTAATATAAACTGTACCATTCATAAAAAGTATTGTTTGTTCAATTTAATGAATGAATTTCTAATAATAATCGATATCAAGCAAATTTTATAACAATAAAATAATGTAATATAAAGCAATATATATATCAATATTGTAATGCTACATGTAACAAGACTTGCCTTTGGTAGTACAGTCTATACTATCCATATAAAGTATTGTTTTGTTAATACAAGCTGTACCATTCATAAAATGTATTGTTTTAATCAAATGTGACCGAAGGAATTTCTTAATTATTTCAAAGAAAAAATGTTATATCAATAAAATAATGTAATATGAAGCAAAAAATATAAAACAATATTTGTAATGCTTCATGTAACAGGACTTGAGAGGAATGTTTTCTTCCCTGGTTAAACCTCTAA
Organism: Caerostris extrusa; assembly: GCA_021605095.1. Classification (NCBI taxonomy): domain Eukaryota; kingdom Metazoa; phylum Arthropoda; class Arachnida; order Araneae; family Araneidae; genus Caerostris; species Caerostris extrusa. The sequence continues at coordinate 114,592 of BPLR01004487.1, read as the reverse complement.
ATAAAAGCTATATTTTCCACTAAACGTTACATGCAACCTGTGCACACATTGTGCACTAGCTCACTTCTTCCAAAACTAAAAGCGCTTCCAACAGTCTGGTGTGTGCAGCAATCGTAAGTGACATAATGACTAAAGTTATAGATAAAAATGTCTTCGTATCTGACACTGCAGATTTAACAAAAGTTTATTGAATAGTTCAGGGTTCTCCCAACAAATTTATTCCTTCTTGCCAAATTTGTACATAAAACTTTTGTTCACCGTGGTGGCAACAAGGCTTTCGTTTTAGAGTTGCCACAGTTTGAGAGAAGGCTGGCAAATGAAACCATTATTTTTTATCAAAAACCCGTTGGATAAACAGCAATCTCCTTTGCATTCAGCGTTTATGGGGCATAAAAGTCGAGTGAGGAAACAGTGAATTAAATTAAATTTTCTTCTTTTTACTCTTTTGTATTTATCCAGTGAACGCAGAGATAAATAAATTAAGATTGTTGAGCAGTAACTTAAAAATAAAAACCACATAAGCAAAAGAAGATTAAATATTGTCTCTGAACTGTTTTTATAGAATTACGCTTTGACCATGAATTTTAAGCATTACATTATTATTTTTATGGAACAAGATGCAAAAAAAAGATGGATATAAATTGTTGCAAATTGGATGCTTGTTAGTCTTTTTAGAAAAGGTAATTTATTAATATCGGAATGAAATTTATGTTTTATGTTGTTAGAGGAGTTTTTGAGTTGAAAGAATTATTCTCTTCGTATTTTTATGAAGTGGCTTTTATAAGTATATTAGTTTAAAAATATGCACATCCTTTCAAAAATATTAATATTTATTTTTATGGTTTCAAGAGTAATAAAGTTCATATTTTTGCTATTGTTCATTTTTAATATTATGATACTGTGAGATGATTAAAGAAATATTAATTAAAATTTTTTCATCAATCAAAACAATTAAATAAAAAAAACATTAAATCATAATAGTTTAAATTTATACAATGGGAACTAAATACACAATTTAATCATTTGAAAAGGAAATAATAGATTTCGCTTTTTAGGTTATTTTAAAATGCAAATGGAATGGTTGTCAACTAGCTCGGTTTGAGTTCAAAAACCACCAACAACAACAACAAAAACGAACATAAAGTCCATTTGTTTACGCAAGGAATGGGATGTGGTAAATTAATAGAGCAGAAAGTCTCTTCATTGGATTGGAAGAAGAGAAGTGTGCATATTCCGCCATTATAATAATCACATTTACTGAATATATTATAATTATCACATTCAGTCTATATGTAAGCAAAACTTTTAAAAACTATTTAAAAAATGTAATTGGTGGGTTTTTCATGGGAATTAATTAGTGTGCTTCTCTGAGTTCGAAAGTTCATTACGAAAGTTAATTACGAAAGCTTGAACAACAAGCCATATTAGCTTAAAAAAATCATCTTTATATTTTTAGGGAATGAGGTGTGATAAATCAGTGGAAAGTAAAGTCTTTCAATGAGTTGGAAGTCAAAGAGAAGTGTATACCTTCCTAGTCCCTCATAAGCAGGCCATTACAGGTGTTCGTTGTAAAGTGTTATGTGGAAAATCTCATTATTGTACTGGAAGAATGTGGACATTCAACCTCTCCTATATGTAAGCATTACTTTTTAAACTATTTAAAATCAAAATGGAAGGGTTTCGTAGTTAATTACATGTGGAGTTCAGAGTTCAGTATGAAACCCAACAAGTAAAAAATTAGCTTAAATTCCTGTTATATTCAAAGGCATTGGGCATGATAAATCAATGACAGTAAAATCTCTTCAATCAGTTTGAAAACAAAGAGAAGTGTGTATATCCATAGACTTCATAAGCAGTCATTAAATGTGTTCGTTGTAAATTCTTTCTGAAACAAAAAATGCAACCAACTACACTAATTTATGGACTAAATGTTTAGAAGTCTAAAAACTCGTACGTTAGAAAAATAAATGGTATATATATATAAAAAACCCAAGTCAATTAAATAAGTAATACATTCTTATAATTCTATTTTCATTCAAGAGAAATTGGCTAGATACTAAATGGAAGACATCTTAATATAAATATTTAATCAGGTACAGACAATAGGATATCGCACGAAATTCATTTGACCTGATAGACACTAAGACGGTGTCTCAAAGGTTCAACTAGCTCTGCTGATTCAAGGACTAAACATGCACATACTTATTTTCACCAAATAAACCAAATCCGTTAAATGTGTAATGAAGTCTTATAATTCTACTTTCGCTAATGAGTATGAGAATTTGCTGGGTATGCTCATTGGAAAATACACTAATGTGAAAATAAGAGAGAGACATTGAATTGTTCAAAAATGAGATCTAATGAAACGATTCAGGAACAAATGCAAAACTAAGACGTTTGCAATTAATTATAACAAATGCAATTAATTCCTAATCGATATTATCAGCCTTTGCAAATTTGTAATAGATTAGGGGCAAACATATACCTGGGTTTTTGTCTGTATCATCATAAAAAAGTCAATATTCAATTGTAGACATTTAAGAATAAATTTCTTTTGATTCCATATTCATGTGACTTTATTTGCAATTTATTTTCTTCTTCATAGAACTAGAAATTACTTCCGCCTTAATGAAAAAACAAGGTATAATGCAATCACTCTTAGAATTTTACTTATATTCATTGATATTCTCTATTAAACTTGTTTGAATCATTCAGTTATTCAAATATGGCTTAAATGTCATCAACTGATGTTCAGTATAAAAACAAAACTGGTTCTTAATAATCAAATTTAATACTGATTCAATAGCATTATAATTTGTTATACGTGAAAATTTTACAACCACTTTTTTTGCCATATTATATCATTTTTAAATTTCTTTCGAAGTGCTTTTCATTATTCCAACAGTATTTTTTGTGGAACAATATGTACATGACACATACGACAAAAAGTTCGGGATTATGTTTAGTAATTATATTAGAATATACGTTCAATGTACATAATTATTTAGTAAAGTATTTAATTATGTATAAAAAAAATATACTGAAATGTATTTTTTTTTTTTTTTTACAAATATAAAATTTTGTGATAAAAAGCAGTATACAAAATCATTTAATATTGATTAAAACACCAAAAGCATATTCAAAGCAATTTTTTATCTTCATATACAGCTCGATTAATTTATGCTATTTTTAATGTTTTTCAACTGAATCTCAATCTCAATTTAAAAAAGGACTTACTTTGTATATAAACAAGAAAATTAATTAATAAATTATATTTTTAAGAATAAAAGATATGCATAAATTAGGAAAAAAAATTACAAACTTGTTTAATTATATTTTTATACAAAGACACTATTAATTAATTTTTTTTATATCTTAGTGATAAATTAATAATTTTTTTTTAATTGCCACATATTTCATGTGTTAAATAAGAAGGATAAACATTATATTTTTATAATCCATGAATAATATTAATTTTATTAATTACTCTTCTTAAATTATAAAATTTTTAAATGAATAATAAACATTATTAAAAATTTTAAAAAAATAAAATCAATTGTCTAGGCTATTTAACAATATTTTTTACTTAAATTTACAAATTAATTATTATTTGATCAGAAAACTTTTATGATAAAACGAGTTTCTTACATTTTATTATTTGCTGTAGTTCATTAAAATAAATAGATTTTGTCTTACCAGATGTTAATCATCGAAAAGGCAGAAGATTTCTAATATCTTTTCATGATTTTTATTAAATAACAAAACACCTTGTAATCATTTTTTTTTTAAGTTTCCAAGGTGTGTTCAAGTGCTTATTTTATTAAAATGGGGAAAAATATATATTAAACAACTATAGCTTTACTAAAAAAAAAATTTATTTATTCATTTTTTTCGGTTTCTTATGTTTTTGTGTTTGAACGAAATGTTTTTCTTTTGAAAAAAGAATTTTTCAGATGTGTTAAAAAAAATATCAATAAAGCAGTTAACGTAATATGCTACATAATTCAAAGTTGCTTTATTTGTTTTACTTTTTCGTTTTTTGGTTTTCCTTTTGGAAAGGTATTCGCAAAGCTATGGAATTTAAATTTTAGATAAGAATTAAATGTGGATGTTACTGGCTTCTATCGCAGAGTTTCTTTTCTTTTCAAATGTAAATTTGTTACTTTTTCTTATCGTAGTCGTAATTAAAAAAAGTGTTACAGAATTGGTTTAAAAAACAAATGAAATATTTACTCGAATTGTAATTCCCTTTTTAAATTTTACAGTATTTTTTCATAAAAATAGAATTAATTAAACCCTTTAAAAAAGTATTATTTAAATTTTTTTTATTTTAAAGGTAGTTTCATAATTTAACGTGAAATTATTATTTTTTATTTAAATCTGCAATTTATGTGAGATTTTCATCTTATTAAGGACACTTTATTTTGAGATCTTTTATACAAAAAATGGATTCATGCATATAGCTTAATGCTGTAGAATAACTTAAAAACTATCTATGTTTGTTTTTTGAATTTATTATTTTGCTCCAAAATTACAAATTCATCTATTATGAAAAAAATATTTGGTTTAACTTAAAAGCAACAATGCGTAATGGCATACCACGTTTTGTACTAATTTGTCACAACAATTATACTTATTAAAAAAATATGCAAGGAAGACATTATTACATTCATTTTGTTGCCAATATACATACATAAGTTTTGAGTAACGTTTTCTTTCTAAGAAACATTATATTTTTTGTTTCTCAGAATTAATTCAATTATTCTTTTTTATTTGCTCATTTTATACGCTCTCAAAATATTATTCCTTTTTTTTTTTTTTTTTGAAACATCTGTTTAATAGTTATATAAATTATTACCTTTCTATATACACATTAATTCTATTACAGATAAAGAAGAATACGTTATTTTTTAAATTATTTTAACTGTATCAGAAAATATGTTTATAACAGAGAAGATAAACTTGTTTCTATATGGAACAAATAATTTCTATTCGAAAACATAATTATTTGCCTGCCATATTGCATTTGCAAAATATTTTAAGCACCAAATAAAAACTTACTAAGACGTATTAATTTATATTTTATTAGAAATGTATATAAAATCATATGTTTATATCAGTTATTAAGGTAAACTCACATTATAATACTTTTTGTGTTAATAAGTAACAAAACATATCCTTGTAAAATATAAATATGAAAATATTATTAATCAAAAATTATTAATCAATCTTCTTATATTACAAACTTTTGAATGAATAATAATACATCATTAATTTTTTTTTTTTTTAAATAAAAATCAGTTGTCTTGGCTGTTTAACAATATTTTTACTTACATTTTACAAATTAATTATTATTTTAATAGAAATATGTATAAAAAATAGTTATATGTAATAAATTCAGTTTATAATAAAACTGAGTTTCTTATATTTTATTATTTGTTGCATTTAAAAATCATGAATCGAAAATGCATTTATGATTAAGAACATTTTTGATTATTGAAAAAATTTAAATAAACAAATTTAAACAATATTGAAAAAGTTTTATAAATTACATGACGTATATACTTTGAATCAATTCTCTTAAAACTGTAAAATTGAAAGGCTCCATCAATTTCTCAAACTTATAAAGGTATAAAACAAAATTATATTTTGATATAGAAAGAAAAAAGAATTTCCTACATAAAAAAAAAGTATTAAAATTTTTAGTTTTAATTTCCTTTCGCATTTTAATCAAACTAATAGAAAATATCTAGAACTAGATCCCATCATCTTACTCAATTAGAATCATTTCATTTTTATATAAATATGCAGCTGTCAAAAGAAAAAAAATAACGTTGCAACTGATTAAATATAATATTCACTATTAGTCAACCATTATTAAATTTAATGCATGGAAAAATTTGTTCTTCTAATCAATAGGAAGTTTATTATAAAAGCTGGAAAGTTGAATTTTATAACAATAATAATAACAAATATTATACATAATATAAATTACTTAATCATTATTAATCAATGCTAATTCATTATTATCATCAAAACTATAAAAAAATTTAGGGAAATATTCCTTATTATTTATTTTCTAACTTTTATTTATAGCTAGTATAAAAAAATTATTTTTTAAAATATTTTTAGCAATACATCAAATTAGTACAGAATGAAATGTATTTTCAATTTAATTTCTAACTTTTATTTATAGCCTAATATAAAAATCAAATTATTTTTAAAAATATTTTGCTAGCAATACATCAAATTAATACAGAATGAAATGTATATGTTCAGATTTAATTTCTATTAATCATATAATACTATATTTAAAAAATTATGCAATTTAAGTACTCGCTGTTTTTATTTTAACAAAAAAATTTACATCTGTATAAAAGAATACCTTTAATTTCAGTAAAATAGATTCCGAGATTTATATCTTACAGAAAAAGAGAAAGATGAATTTTTTTCTATATTTACTCATCCCTTTCATCATCTTTTAATGAAACGGTCACTCCTTTCCCAGTTTTAAAGAATAGTGTCCATTTAAGGAATGGAGAAATCTGTCTGAGAAAGTATCGATCAAGCAAAAATATGTTTCGTGTTCACTTTTTTCAATTACTCTTTTGGATTTCAGAATAGTTAACTTTTGAACATAAGATTCAGTTTAGAATTAAGGTGGATTTACTCGTTTTGTATAGAAAACTAAATTCTCCAGGGGAATTCATAAAAAAGTAAAACTAATTCAGGTATTCTTTGACAGAAGACTAATTTTTCCAGCTGTCTGTTGAAGTCTGCCATCCGACTGAATGAATAACAAAGTATAAGTGAGAAAATGGAGAATACGCACCTGATTGGTTGACATTCTAAATATTCTTGGGATTTTATCCGATGGGAATCCATATTTATAAAGTTAAGAGAAATGAGTCGTTCAAAGCAATAATTACATATAAAACCCAAGAGAACCCTTAATACTTTAGATGGAGGAAAACAGAAATGGGTTAATGAATAATTTAACAATATAGAAAAGGTGTTCGGAATTTTAATTTCACACCATCTTCCAATGGAGAAGGTCATAATTTGAATAAGATAATATCGTTGCAGATAACTAAGTTATTTAATAATATAACAATAAAGATAACTTTAGTAAAACTATCAGCAATATTTTCTGGTTATTCATAACAATAAAATTAAATTGTAGCAGCATTGACTTTAATAAAAATATTAATTATCAAATATGTTTATTATCATATATAAAAATAAAATACAAATACTTAGTACAATATAGTTAATTTTCTTTTGAAAAGTGTTTTTGTATTTAAATGTAAAATATTTTTTTCTTCTTTAAAATAAGCTAAGTTTAATATGTCATAAGAAATACTATAAAATGAAAGAAAGAACAGTCAATAATAAAAATACTCTCAATAGCAATTTTTCTTAATATATATAATATCTTTTAGTTATAGTACAAAAATTTTTATAAATTAACGGCTTTCAAATTTTAAATTTTAATGCAATGTAAATTGTTTCAATGTTCGTTATCAGCATTGCTAAATTTACCAAAAAATATTTTATGAGTTGTCAAAAAATTAAAAATGCATTAAACATTTCATATACTTATTTTCTTAAAAATTATGTTCAAGTAATTAGATTACTTGAACATAAATAGGAAAAGATAAATATATGAAAATATTACATATTACTGATCATGTTCTAAATACTAAAAAAAATTGGAAAATTTCAGCTTAAAAACATTTGTGAAAAATTTACCGCAAAAGATAAAATCTAAGATTTTTGTTTGTGCTTGTTTAGTTCATAAAATATATCCATCCTCCCAAAAAATATGGAAAACAATTTTTATAGGCAAAGGTCATTTTGGCAAATTTTATAAACTCCAATACAAAACTGAATAAATCTACTGTGATGTGATATATTTAAATATAACAGTATTTTTTTCAGTTACATTTCCTTATTGTATGCACAATTTTATTTAAACAAATATTTTACTTATAGTCAAGAATTTTATAAATATATTTAAAGGCTAAAGCTTTTCTTTTCGGTATTTAAAATAATTATATTCAACCAGAAAATGAATTAGCTGTTGAATTATTAAAAAATATTTTAAAAATAGAATGGTAATATAAATAAAACGTAATATCAATACGTGTATTATGCAAATAAAAGAAACCACATACTTTGTTTTAGGAAGATTAGAATGCGTTTCATTCATACCAAGCTCACATTTCGAAAAAAAAAAACATGTATTTTTATAAAGCCATGTCATAATAACATTCATAAGAAAATTTCTTTCAAATTCATAAGCATTCTGTAGATATGATACACGTATGTCTACTTTGAAAACCGTTGAAATTGGAGAAAATATTATTATACAAATTAACTTACCAATTAATAGGAAAGAGAAAAAAATTGGATTTTAAATTAATAATATTAATTTCACTTTATATGTAATATATGAACAACTCATTAATTCACTGGCACTACAACCCATGGTCTACCCATTGGCAGATTCAGAGATATGAGATGTTTTTTTTTTTTTTTTTTTTTGACATGATGTAAGATTGTCAGCCATACAGTCATATTAGGAGGTTTAACGTGAACTCTGAACCATTACAGGCTTCAATGGTACCGCCGGGATTTGAAACCGAAGCCAATATAGCATCGAGCACTAGAGCGCTTGTCACTCGGCCATCAGGTCTCGTATGAATAAAAATTAATTTCGCCATGACGAATAAATTTTTTAATGAAAAACAAAAAATGGATGTAACCATAAAAGTAATTAGTATGTGTAATAAAAATCGTGGATTAGTAATATTTTAATCACTCAGTTGATATTACATATTAATCAAAAAATCAATAGCTTTCATCTCGGTCGTATATTTTGTTCAGAAACTATTGCTTTATATTAGATTTAAAAACTCATAACCAGAAGAATACTCCACATTCCAAAATCTTTAGATATCTAAAATTTATCTGTAAAACCAGTTTCTAGTAAGATAGTTCATTCAGGGAAACTCCAAATAACTAACTGCTATGAAACAACTTACTATTTAGGTCACTGCACATTAGAGGGAAGTGCCTTACTTGATCATCTTTCAGCTTGGAATTGAAGCTAAGCATAGGAAATAGGAGAGTTGAAAGCCAAGAGAGGTTTTCGATTCTCCTGGCCTATCATCAATCACCGGGATATCACTCTTTGTCTCCGACAACATAGATAATAGATTCTTAATGAAACTAATTTTTAGCCCTGAGCAACACTCATCAGAAGGATTATGGGCTGACTTTTCTTCTTAGGGCTTACGATATATGTTAAATTTTGGGGAAAATCAACTATTTTCTTTCATTTTAGAGGGAGTTAGAGTGAAAGGTGATCATTACTGCTCTTTATAATTTATAATTTGTAGTTGCTTTATAGTTTATAGTTAATTATCGGTAAAACGTAATAGATTATAAATATAATTAATTTCAACTCCCAAGCACATGATTCGGGATGGATGTTGAGTCGATATTTCATCTATCCTTTTATCGATTTTTTTGGGGTTTTTTTTGTAGGAGAAGACAAGGAATTTAGCACAATTTTGTGTAGAAAAGGATGACACTTTCTTACATTTCCTGGGTCGTCCGATAGAAAGTGATATAATATTAGAAGTTTGAAAGAGTTAGTAGAAGAGAGTTATACCTTCTTTGGATATTCAGGAGAAATGATCAGACTTGAGACTCTCACATAAGAGAAAATGCAGTGCAGCTTGCACTCACAGTGAGAAACATTTAGTTTATGGTCTCTCATCCCGGGAGGAAATATATTTAGCAGCTCCCAGCGCAATAGTTGGTCTATAGACTCTCACCAAGAGAGGAAGTATATTTCGCTCACCCTGCGCATAACCGAGTTTCGAGTTTTAGGCTTAGAATTGGTGTCCCACCACGATTCTAGAATTATCTATCTTTGGGTTAAATATTGTATGTCTAATTTTATGTGTGTGTTGTTTCTACATGTAAATAAAGCTGTGAGTTATTCAACCTATTCATCAAGTATCTCAACCCAACCACACTCATTTACAATCTGTTTGCTCAATCTGCACATTACATATTGTCATTAAGGAACTACTTAATATTGAATTGCATGTATTTTTTTATTCTTATTTAATTTTGAAGGAATTCCTTTTTATATATTAATTCATTTAATAGGCTATTAAATTAGTTATGTATTGATTGTAGTAATTTTTGCAAAATTTATATAAATTTTAACCTGTTTTATATCTAAATAAATTGAGTCAATTGTATCAAAATTAAAATTTCTGCATTTTAGCATGCATATTAAATACATTACAGAATAAACAATTTAAAAATATATTTTCTACAATAAACAACTCAAAATCATTGCTTGCTAAATAATCATTGCTAAATTTATTTTCTGGTAAGGAATTTTAATTTTCAATTTCATATTTTCAATATCCTTTCACTTAAGTCTTTTGTTAAAAATCGATTTTAAGCGTCAACTTTAAAAATAATTCATTATTCCATCCAAGCTAATTCTTCAAACAATTTGCTTTTCGTTCCCATTGGCAAGTTTCCATGCCAACTCTTTTCGATTCATCTATTGGCAACGTTCCATCCCCCTCCAAAAAAAAATGTTATCGAATTAAATTCGAATAATTTTCTTTTCTGTACACGTACATTGAAAAAGAATTTCGTCGAATTCTTACATAACAAATATTTAAATAACTGAAATGCATTATGTAATGTTTTGGTTTAACTCGTTTAAAGTATAAGAAATGTGGTTTAAGTACATGATAAATATTTATTTTTGTTTAATTATCACTTTTATTATTACATCCTTTTTAAAATACTCGTTTTTATTTAATTTATTATACAAATGCTTTTATCAAATGTATTCTATACAAGGGCAATTCATAAAAATATTTTTAAGTTGGCGATCTTAACGAGATTGGCTAAATGAAAGATTGTTGTAGAATGGATTGGATATATATATATAAATACATACTAATTATATATTTATAAAATGAAAGTTAAAAGTTGTATATAAATATATATATATATATATGTGTGTGTGTGTGTGTGTGTGTGTGTGTATGTGTGTGTGTGTGTGTATGTGAATGTGTATGTGTGTGTGTATGTGTGTGTGTGTATGTGTATGTGTATGTATGTGTATGTGTATGTGTGTGTTTATGGTATACCAACTTAAAAAACTATTGTTACATAAAAATTGTAAAACTGAAGTCAAATTTTCTATTTTATTTTAAACTCATGTATAATGAAAGAAATTACAAAATATGTCGAGTCAGTTCTTTTCTAATGAAATAAAAGCCGTTATTTTTGCAATATAAATTTGCACTTTTAAAAAATTAATCAGAACATGATTTTGTTAACATGTTGTTAAAATCAAGTTCACCATAAAATATAAGTAATCAAAATTAACAAAAAAATTCTTACTAATATTTTTTAATTAAATAAAAAAATTTTTATTATTACCACCAGACGGCATTCACAAGTTTTTGTTAAAAATCACGAAGGGAAAATAGCAATACATCTCTTTTTGTATCTGAAACTATTTTAAAATTTGGCTCGTGGTTTTTTTAATCGCTTGCGTCTATTGTTTGTATATTTGATCGTTATTAGATGTATTGGGCTAGGAATTAAAATTTGTTTTAATATGGTTTTGATTGATGAGAATTCTGTAATTCATATAAAATTTACTCAGAGTTTATTATTGATAGTTACTAATTTATTTATTTGATATAAAAGAGTTAATAAATTTTATTTCTTTAAATCCAGGCCGGCTAATATGTACTAGTTCCATATATTTTGTTAAAATATGTAAAATCATATTCAGATATGATTCAAGCAATTTTTCATCAAATTGAACAGTTTTGAATTTCGTAATTCAGATTTAATTTCTCTTTATCTGAAATATTATGATTTTTTTTTAAATTTACTTATTCATTTTTATTTATTATTATATTTTTTTTCAAACACGAATTCTAATGGACTCTGAAATAAATTCGAACGTGTCCAAAGATAAGTTAGAACATGCCACACGTGGAGAGGGGGAGGATTTCGCCTGAAGTCTGCACGGGAAAAAGAAGAAACTGGGTAACCAAGGTAGTCAAAGATAAAGGCGACAGCAAGTATGCAGAGGAAGGGACAAATAGGACAAGTATGTTAGGGAAAGAAGGACATGTTGTCGAGCTGAACATGTCCTCCGTGCCGAATGGAGAGGGCTCGTTGATTTCAAGAAGGTCGCCAGGATCCTTGAAGTTTAAACGTTGTAGAATGTGGTATTCAAAACATCTTTTTCAATTCTTTCTATTAGCCCACACTCTCCCTATATATATCTTGTTCAAATTTTCGGTCGTTCATAAAATACTTTTTATCCATCCATTCAAGTTTAAAAAAATGTATTTGAACTTGTAGTGGATGACACTGGATGTTAATACAGTTTTCTCAAATATTAATTCAGTAATTAAATTTAAGTCATTAATTTTATTTTTTTCTAGATTTGCCGCATCGCGATTCAAGGCTCCAGATATCGCCATCTGCAGATAGTTATCAATAGATGGTGACAGATAAACTTAAAAAAAAAAAAGAATGAAAATTATTTATAAAGGACTTTCTGCAATATAGTGAAAAAAATAGGAATTGACTTTCTTTAAAAAAAGTTTTTAATATATTACTTGTTTCTCATCTGTAAAAAAGTTCATTGTTTGGGATTATGCTTGATAAGTACTGTTAACAATGTAAATAAGTCAATCTAACAAATGTGACTTATTGAATTGGTTTTAGTTATGACATAGAGAAGTTTCTTGTATTGCGTAGAGAAGCTTAATTACTAAATTCATATTCATTGAAGAAGCTAAAATTTTATCTGTTTCTGTCTTTTAAGAAAATGACTAAAAACGAGTAAATGTCAGTGACTTTTATTATAACTCTAAACATTTATAGTAAAAAAAAAAAAACAGTAATTGCATTTATTTGATGTTTTACATCTAGGATTTACATACGATCGATAACGTTTTAATTCCTTTCAATGAAAATTCTTTGAATTTTGTATTCTGATAATTTGTAATCTAAGTTATTTATTGATGAACAGTAACATTAGATAGATTCCTTAATAAAGCATAATTACATAGTTCTCTTAATAAACAAAATACTATATTGAACATTGGAACTCTGCATAGTATTTTATTTATTAAGGAACAGAATGATGACTACTAATTGAGGTAAAGACGGTATGAACACTCGTATAACAGTGAATTATATCACAGCGATACAGAATTTGCAGGCAAAGCTTAAAATAGACTCTTAGGCTTAAAAAGCTCGAAATTCGAGTAGAAATTACATTATGGACTATACAAAATTACATTATGGATATTACATTATGGACTTACAAAATAAACACAAAGATAAAAATACGGAATTTCTTTTAATGGATATTATGACAAAGAAAATCGGAAAAATAAAGTAACCGCATGAGACTTTCAGAAGTAGTTTATTTTTATTGGTAAGGCATTATAAATAATTTAGAACTGTACTAATAAATATATCTTTAGTTAATAGAAATTTTCATACAGAAAAAAACACGCGTTTTACAAATTTTATTAAAATTCTTCATTGGTGTGCATTTTCACACTATATGTAATGAAATAACTGGTAAATTTAAGTTTAAGTATAGATGATGAGAATTTTAAATAAAATAAAAATCATATTTAATACAATAAAAATCAACACACAAATGGAGAATCAAAGAACAAAATCTCCAATAAAGAACCGAATGAAATTTTCAAATGGACCACGTTCCAGTGAGTAAACATTGAAGCACACACGACAAATCACTTCCTTTCAGTTCAGTTAAGTTTTTAACCATTTCTTCGTTCATTGATTAATTTTTAGAATGGAAACATTCTGTTGCCATATAATTATTTCTTAAAAAATTTTTTTAAACTAGAAAATCGAGCATCTTTTGTAATAGAACAGTAATTTTGTAGCTGAACTTGATAAAAAATAATAATCAGTTTCTGATATTTTTATGCAACACATGACTTTTATCAACTTTGACAGCTAAAACAATGTTATGCTTATTACATTACTATAAAAAAGGTGAACTTTCATCAAATTTTTATTGAAGAGAGTCTAGACAGTTATTCTGTAAAGAAAATTCAAACTATTCGCCTGCGAGCATTCATGTATATATTCATATATATATATATATATATATATATTCTATATATATATATATAAAATTCTATCTACTTATAAAAGTTGCGTCTCGTATATATTTTGTTAAATAAAGGTTCGTCTGGCTTGTCAAATATGATTTTTGTCAAATGTTGAATTTTAACAAGTAAGGGGATAAACTACTGCGTTCAGTGACTGTAAACTGAAAATGGTGATGCATTCAATTTTATTTATGAATCAAATTTGTAATAGAAAGACATTTTTATATTTTATTTTTAATAAAAAATCTTTTTTAAGAATTTCCAGTAGCATTGAAACATCCAAACCTATCATCAGAAAAAAAGATTAATTTTTGTAATTGATTCAAAAGATAAAACTATCAAAATCAAGTTAATAGTTTAATCATCTTTAATCAATTTTGTCTTAAATCATCCCCCCTTGGTCTACCTATTTTATACGACCTATCCTAAGATTATATATTAACTGTCATCAAAATTTATATTAATATTGGGAAGGAATTTACAGAATTTAAGTGAGAAGATAAGAGTGAAGTCCTTTATCATGACAATATTCCTGTTTATCAGGTTATTAGTAGTTTATGAATTCGAAGTTATTTAGATCCTTTTGAAGAATTGCCAGTAGCATTGAAACATCGTCAGAAAAGATTAATTTTTGTAAATAATTCATATAAATAAAACTACCAAAATCAAGTTACTAGTTTAATCATTTTGTCTTAAATTATTAAACAATTGATGAAATTAGTTAATTATTAATGGTGACTATTTCATTAACTAATGATTATTAATGATTAAATGCGTTAAAAGAAATAGTTTAATCATTTTATCTTAAACCTTGAACAAATGATCTATCTATTTTATACAACCTATCCTAAGATTACATATTAGCTGACATCATAATTTATATTAATATTGAGTGAGAAGTTTCCAAGGTTTAAGTGAAAAGATGAGAGTGAAGTCCTTTATCATGACAATATTCCTGTTTATTAGGTTTCTAGTTGTTTACGAATTCAAAGTTATTGAGCTGTTTATTAATATACTGACTGTCAGAATTGAAGGGGAAATTTTCATATATCAAGATGCTTATTATAGATTTTTTTAACAACTTGCTTTTCTAAGTTAAACATATTTCTTATTATACTATTGTATATTTTCTCAAAAACCTTTCATTACAACATTTTAAAGAAAATATGTTATATTTTTATATAATTTTTTAAGCTGATATCATAATAAAATATTTGTTTTCTTTCAAAAAAATATTCCTCCCCTTTTAGTAAAATTATAAAGTCTTTATTTTAATAATAATTTAAAAGATATTTTAATTTTAAGAATTCTAGATTTGTTGAACTACACTGAAGTGACAAAAGTCATGGGATAGCAATATGCAAATTTTCAGATGGTAGTAGCACGCGTAGAACAGCTAAAATGCGCAATGCTTTCGCATAGCTTTCATTTCTGTTCAAGTTATTCATGTGAAGAGGTTTTGACGTGATGAAGACCGCACGACGGGAATTAACAGACTTTGAACGCGAAATGTTATTGGAGCTAGAATGGGTCATGCCATTTCGGAAATCGTTAGGAATTCAACATCTTTCAAGAGTGTGCCGATACGAAATTTCAGGCATAATAATTTGAAACGACCGAGACCGACGACGTATTTTCTAACTGACAAGCAACACTGCCTCAAATAACTGCAGAAATCAATGTGGGACGTACAAGGGACTTGTCTGTTAGAACTTGAGAAATTTGGCTATTTGGGCTATTTTCAGCAGAAGACCGACTCGAGTGCCTTTACTGACAGAACGACATCGCTTGCAGCGACTTGAGCATATCGGTTGGTCCTTAGATGAATGGAAAACCGTGGCCTGGTCCGATGAGTCACGATTTCAGATGGTAAGAGCTGATGGTAGGGTTCGAGTGTGGCGCAGACCCCACGAAGCCATGGACCCAAACTGTCAGCAAAGCACTGTTCAAGATGGTGGTGGCTCCGTAATGGTGTGGGCTGTTTTTTCATGGCATTTGGTCCTCTGGTGAGACTGGATCGAACATTGACTGAAATGCTTATGTTCAAGAGATCACTTGCAGCCATTCATGGACTTCATGTACCCAAATAACGATGGATTTTTTATGGATGACAATGCGCTGTCACCGGGCCAAAATTGGTTTGAAGAACATTCTTAAGGCAATTCCAACGAATGATCTGGCCACCTAGGTCGCCCGACATGAATCCCATCGAGCATTTATGGGACTTTCATTTCCTGCACCATCAACG
Source organism: Caerostris extrusa (assembly GCA_021605095.1). Taxonomy (NCBI): domain Eukaryota; kingdom Metazoa; phylum Arthropoda; class Arachnida; order Araneae; family Araneidae; genus Caerostris; species Caerostris extrusa. The sequence goes on along the minus strand of BPLR01004487.1, from coordinate 98,110 downwards.
CTTTCAGTGTTATGGACGTCTATCGAGACAGCATGGCTCAATATTCCTGCAGAAGACTTCCAACGACTTTGAGTCCATTTACTTCGCCGGGCGAAAGGAGGGCCGACATGATATTAAGAGGTATCCCATGACTTTTGTCACTTCAGTGTATTAATTACAACAAAGTTATTATTTGGTATTTAAAAGGTTATTCAAGATAGATCCAAGAATTTAATCAATCCATGATCTTGATTTAAATAAGACTTCCAAAGAAATATTTTATTCTAAAAAGGTTAACGTTATAAAATTAACAATTAATCAAGCCCTTTATTTAATCATACAACGTATTTTTTGAGAAATATTTAACTCTGAATATTTTTGAAAATTAATTATTTGCAAAGTTAGTAAGTATAGAAAATTTATACGAAAATCTTCATACCAGAATATATAATTTGATAGACATTTTTTTTTAAAAAATTTGTTAGCGTTTGTTATTTAGAAAGATTAAATTGCTTATTTCATTTACTTAAGACGAATGAATTGATATATATCTGCCTATCAATCTTCAAAGCATTCGCAATATTTTTTTTCAATTTTATGAAAGTTAAGTTTTTATTTAAATAATACTTTAAAACTACTAAAACTATAAATATTAAATACTTTAATAATTATACCATAATACTCAATGAAGCACATAATTTTTAATTAAATTTTCTATGTTATAACAACAAATTAAATTCAGCATCTGAGTATAACTAACGTTTATAAAATTTAATTAGGGCTAAAAATAGTTACTACGCTGTAAAACGCTTTATATTTAACCTCAGTTAAAAAAAAAAGGAAACTAACAAGAAAGGTTTCAAAATGTAAAGAAAATCGTTCATTTTTAATTAATGAAAACTTAATAAGACAATTTAAATGAATCAATGTCCAAAACTGATTAAATTAAATAAACATTTGAAGAAACACATTGACAAAAATGATTCAATGAATTTAATGCCTTACCACAATTTGAAAGGAATGCCTCTTTTCTAAAATTAATTAAAAGGGGAATCCATTTTTAATTAAAATTCTTAAATAACAATTCGTTAAAGAAAAGTAGGTGATCAGTTTTTTTTTTTTTTTTTTATTTAATAGCTTGGAATATAATAAACGTATTAAATATGATAAAAATATTTTTTCATTTTTAAACTAACTATTTAATACTTAGTTATATTGCAAATTTAAAAAAATGGTGAAAGATAAGAAATCTGACAGTCAACAAAATAATGAGGTTTCGAAATCAAATAAAGTTATTTTTTTAATATATATCATCATAAAGTTTCTTAATTAAAGAGAATTGTTTAAAATTAGTAAAAAGAATTTTATAGTAAGCTTCACTTAAATAAATAATCTTAATAAATTATTATTTATTAAAGTAAAGCAAAAACCAATTAAATTATGATACATTTCTAAATACCAAAAGATACATATTTAATTTTACTACCATACCAATAAATGTCAAATACTCAGAAAAATCAAACTTTATTCATAGTTGAATGATTTCAATCAACATTTTATTCTAATGAGAGTGGCGACACTGTTATTTAGAAAACAGTAATGAACGCAAGTAATGAGATTTTGAAAGTCAAATAAAGTTTAATGGAAAAGTCAATTTAATATTTCTCAAGAAAATATTAAAAGTAAACATTTTATAATTAATTTAAATATATATTTCGATTTTCCGGTTGTTTGGAGGTCTTTTTTTTTTGTCCAGATTGTGGAAGTAATAATTTTCGTTTTGGCTGAGATGAAGTTTTTTAAAATTCTCATTCATATTTTGCTTAAGATTGTGAATGCCTCAAAACCGTGTCTTCATTGTAAATAATATTATTAAAATGATAAACGATTAAAATTGTAAAGTTCCTTTTACATAAATTTTATTAATATTATGCATTGCAAATACCTACCATAACTTATATTCATGTATTTAAATTATTATGAGTGTTTGTTGGTAATTTTGGTTTAAAATATTTTCTTGCAATAAAAGTACAATAATTACAAATGTCCCAGGAATTTTTAAGAACTCCGTGTATTTAAGTGATTAATTTAATATTTTTCATAGCAGGAAAAAAAAAAAATAAATTTATGTTTTATCTTAAGAGAATATCATAAAATATATATGCATATATTTATATAAATTGGCAAAATAAAATGATGATTCTAATTCAAAGATTCCTTTTAATTTAATCTGTTAGCATTTTTTAAGAGAGTGTGGGTTTGTTGGAAAATAGCATTGATATGAAAAAATAAATTAAAATTAATATTGTAAATCTTTCTACCTTGCCATATTTTATAATAAGAACATACAATTTAGCTTGCCATATTTTACAACAAACAATATCAGTCAGAGTTTTAGTCCATTTGATGACGCAAAAACTCTATGTTCAGATAAAAATGGACTTAAAAGATAAAATTGCAATATATATATGTATGTGTGTGTGTGTGTGTGTGTGTGTGTGTGCGTGTGTGTGTGTGTGTGTGTGTGTGTATGTTTAATATATGTGCAGGTGGTTATCAAAATTGAAGCACTCTCTAGAGTTATAAAGAATCTTTTTCTAATATGGTATTGGACTGCTTTTGGCATGTACTGCAGCTTGGATTCGCCAAGGAATAGAATCATATAAGTGTTGAATAGGGTAAAAGAGGAATATTGAACTATTCTTCATGGATATATTGTGAAAGTTTCGGGAGAGATTTCGGTGGAGAATATCGATTCCGGATTGATCGCTCTAAAATAAATCATAACTGTTCGATAATATTGAGTTTGGGAAACTGTGCGGGCAAGATATATGTTTCCCTTTATCTTCATGTTCGTCAAACTGTGATTGGACAGGACCCACTGCATAAATAGGAGTATTATCACCCTTGAAAATCTCATCTGCTGCAGGAAACAAATTTACATCATAGGATGAACCTGGTAAGCTATAACTTCTCTATACATCTTCCCAGTGATCGTTCCATTCAGGATAACGATTGGGCCAGCAGAAAACCACAACATGCCTGCCAATACCATGACAGACCCACTTCCATGCTTGACATTTGGAAGGAAATAATCACGATCATACACTTGTGCAGGTGTACTCCAAATGTGCACCCGTTCTGTTATGGGGAAAAAAAGTGTGAGATATGATTTGTCAGACCATATAAATGTCTTCCACTTATCAATCGACCAGGTTTTGCAATTGTAGGCAGCACCACTGTAGACGACGTTTACCATTAACAAATGTGACAAAATGACTTGAGAATTGCTGTTCTGCCTTAAATGTCCTCTTTATAAAGGTGCCTCCTAACTGTTTATATTGACACTGGAGAATTCAGATGTTGATTAAGTTCGGGCTCTGTAACTGGCTGCAATTGTTTTTCTTTTAGACATTACAATCCGCTTCAATACCCGCCTGTCTCTTTCACTCAACTTCACCTTCAGTCCATTATTTTGCTTTTTGCCTGAGATTGTCTTGCCGCGCTGTCATGACAACCATACCTCCTAGAAACGCCTAACAGCTGGTATGTTTTGGACACAGTTGCTGCACTTGGTTGCTATCCTACAATGTGGCCTCTTTGAAAGTTTGTGAGATCTGACATTTTAAGTTTTTGACAAAAATTCAAGAAATATACATCTTCCTAAAGCTATATCCTACTACTATATGATATATCATAGTAGTACTTTTATCAGCGGCATTTACTTTTTTTTTATATTACACTCATGTCCATAAATTAAGGATAATTCAGAATCACACAGAAATTGAAACTCTAAAATAAATTTCACCTGTGAGAATTATCACACATCTCGAAGAAGAATATGCAAATTACAAACCACCAGATGGCACGGAAAGTATGTCACAATGACTTTGAGAGTGTGGGGTATATATAAAGGAATAATGGCAAAAGTAAAGTTGCAAATTGTTCACAAGCGCTTTAAAAGCCTTTCAGTGCAATAACCGCATAGTTATGGCACAAAGGAAACATTTGGATGATTTTCAACGTGGTAGAATTATCGGACGACTGGAATGTGGACGTATCCTGGAATAGAGAGCATGCATTGTGGACACCGCAACAGTGGTCTTGTGTGATGTTTTCACGAGTCCAGGTTTAGTTTGCAGTCTGATTCTCGTCGGACTTTTTCATATGGAGAGCGCCAGGTACCGTTACCACCAAGAGAAACACCGTTTTACGGTGGTGCAGGGATGGCTCGTTTGGGGGAGGAATTATTCTTGGTTCCAGAACTGATCCCATGTTCAGGGGAGTGTAACGATGACAGCCCAGCATCTATCGGGATGTCATTCTGGAACAACATGCACGTTGTTTCGGGGGTGCCATGGGTGCTGAATTTCTGCTTATGGATGACAACGCCCGTCCTCATGCAAACATTGTAGACGAATGCCTTCAATTGGAGGATATCATCCACGTATGGATTGGCCAGCATACACTCACCGGACTTGAATCCAAATAGAGCATGTGTGGGATATGCTTGGCCGACGAGTTGCAGCCTGTCAATCACCTCCCCACCTGTCAACGGAACTTGGAACTGCATTGCATGTGGTGTAACATTCCCAGATCAGATTGATAATTTGATACTAAGCCTGCCTAGGCGTTGTAAGGCCTGTATTGCATCGTCCGGGAGACATACTCCATATTAACCATCATACCAACCCTGTTATACTGTTTTTTGTAAATAGGTTCTTTTTTGACTTGCTCCAGGGAATAAAAATCGCAATTTTTATTAATTATGTCAAACATATAGCATCTTTTTTTTTTTGCTCTTTTACCTTTTGTTTAATAAATAAACTTTACAAATAAGTCAAATTTGTTTTTGCTTCTGTCTCTTTCTTGGCTGACCTCATTATCCTTAATTAATGTACATGAGTGTAAAAAACTGGTAGCTAAGATTACATTTTTAATGCTTGGAAGGCGATTGTATATTCAATGTCCTTTAATTATAGGTGTTTCCAAATATCATCTTGCTCTCTCTTTCTAGGAAACAAAACCAAGGTAAACTATGATAAACTTGGTCCAAACTTTAACAGTCTGAAAAACCACAGTGCTTCATTTATTTTTAAGAACTTAATTAAAAATTATTAAATTACATGATTACTGACTTATGCAAGCATGCATCTGTATTTAATTTAGTTCAATAACTACTAAAAACAATGTAGTTGTAATAAGTTAGGCATTTGGAAACCATATAACATTAAGATCTTGAAGATTTTTATTTATATTCTTTGCTTTGAGAGGTGTATATTAGATGTTGCTATAATTTCTTAAATAAAAATATAAAGTCTATAAACTGAGGATTGGACGCAAAAAGCTCTGAACGAAGCAGAGAAAAGTAGTTCACTCAATCTGGAGGAAATTTACAAGATATTGGGAAAAATACCTTATTGGAAATTGGAGTAGTCGAAATATTTATCTGTTTGATGTCTTTTTTGGTACTGAATCCGAAGTATTTCTACGTCATAATACGGTGTTCTTATTAGTGTATGAAATTTTTACTTGCCTTAGACAAGCACACTTATAAAAGGTTTGTTGTCATTTTAATGAAAATCTAAACAAATGTAGTTATGTTTGTCAGTTTTAGGTCTGTTGATCTGGTCAAGGTCTGTTGTGCTTTTTAGTCAAGCATAGAAGAGTCTTATTCCAAACTAAACGAAACTATGTTTGATCGAAAGGAGAATGAAAGGCCTTGTTTTTTTGCTGAATTCAAATTGCAAATATAGATTTAAAAAACATTAAGCTGTTTATATACGGGGACCCGAATTTACTTCTCACAGGGAGAAACAACTGGCTTGGGATATGCTTGGCCGACGAGTTGCAGCCCGTCAATCACCTCCCACCTGTCAATCGGAACTTCGGCGGGCATTGCTTGATGAGTGGTGTAACATTCCCTCAAGATCAGATTGATAATTTGATACTAAGCCTGCCTAGGCGTTGTAAGGCCTGGTATTGCATCGTCCGGAAGACATACTCCATATTAACCATCATACTAACCCTGTTATACTGTCTTTTTTGTAAATAGGTTCTTTGAAATTTGCTCCAGGGAATAAATATCGCAATTTTTATTAATTATGTCAAACATATAGCATCTTTTTTGCTCTTTACCTTTGTTTAATAAATAAACTTTTACAAATAAGTCAAATTTGTTTTGCTTCTGTCTCTTTCTTTGCCTGACCTCATTATCCTTAATTAATGTACATGAGTGTAAAAAAACTGGTAGCTAAGATTACATTTTAATGCTTACGTGAAGGCGATTGTATATTCAATGTCCCTTTTAATTATAGGTGCTTCCATTATTTTGATAGTTATCTTGCTCTCTTTCTTCTTAAGAAAGAAAGAGAGAGAGAGATCATTTTCTATAGGAAAAATGTGAAACTAAGGTAAACTATGATAAAAATCCAACTTTTAACAGTCTGAAAACCACAGTGCTTCATTTATTTTTTAAGAACTTAATTAAAAATTATTAAATTACATGATTACTGACTTATGCAAGCATGCATCTGTATTTAATTTAGTTCAATAACTACTAAAAACAATGTAGTTGTAATAAGTTAGGCATTTGGAAACCATATAACATTAAGATCTTGAAGATTTTTATTTATATTCTTTGCTTGAGAGGTATATTAGATGTTAAGTTATAATTTCTTAAATAAAAATATAAAGTCTATAAATCAGCGATTGGACGCAAAAGCTCTGAACGAAGCAGAGAAAAGTAGTTCACTTCAATCTGGAGGAAATTTACAAGATAGCTGGAAAATACCTTATTGGAAATTGGAGTAGTCGAAATATTTATCTGTTTGATGTCTTTTTTGGTACTGAATCTGAAGTATTTCTACGTCATAATACGGTGTTCTTATTAGTGTATGAAATTTTTACTTGCCTTAGACAAGCACACTTATAAAAGGTTTGTTGTCATTTTAATGAAAATCTAAACAAATGTAGTTATGTTTGTCAGTTTTAGGTCTGTTGATCTGGTCAAGGTCTGTTGTGCTTTTTAGTCAAGCATAGAAGAGTCTTATTCCAAACTAAACGAAACTATGTTTGATCGAAAGGAGAAATGAAAGGCCTTGTTTTTCGAATTCAAATTGCAAATATAGATTTAAAAAAACATTAAGCTGTTTATATACGGGACCCGAATTTACTCTCACAGGGAGAAACAACTGGCTTGGGATATGCTTGGCCGACGAGTTGCAGCCCGTCAATCACCTCCCACCTGTCAATCGGAACTTCGGCGGGCATTGCTTGATGAGTGGTGTAACATTCCCCAAGATCAGATTGATAATTTGATACTAAGCCTGCCTAGGCGTTGTAAGGCCTGTATTGCATCGTCCGGAAGACATACTCCATATTAACCATCATACTAACCCTGTTATACTGTTTTTTTGTAAATAGGTTCTTTTTTGAAATTTGCTCTAGGGAATAAATATCGCAATTTTTATTAATTATGTCAAACATATAGCATCTTTTTTGCTCTTTACCTTTTGTTTAATAAATAAACTTTACAAATAAGTCAAATTTGTTTTTGCTTCTGTCTCTTTCTTTGCCTGACCTCATTATCCTTAATTAATGTACATGAGTGTAAAAAAATGGTAGCTAAGATTACATTTTAATGCTTACGAAGGCGATTGTATATTCAATGCCCCTTTTAATTATAGGTGTTTCCATTATTTTGATAGCCATCTTGCTCTCTCTTTCTTCTTTAAGAAAGAAAGAGAGAGAGAGATCATTTTCTATAGGAAAAATGTGAAACTAAGGTAAACTATGATAAAATCCAACTTTTAACAGTCTGAAAACCACAGTGCTTCATTTATTTTTTAAGAACTTAATTAAAAATTATTAAATTACATGATTACTGACTTATGCAAGCATGCATCTGTATTTAATTTAGTTCAATAACTACTAAAAACAATGTAGTTGTAATAAGTTAGGCATTTGGAAACCATATAACATTAAGATCTTGAAGATTTTTATTTATATTCTTTGCTTGAGAGGTATATTAGATGTTAAGTTATAATTTCTTAAATAAAAAAATAAAGTCTATAAATCAGCGATTGACGCAAAAGCTCTGAACGAAGCAGAGAAAAGTAGTTCACTTCAATCTGGAGGAAATTTACAAGATAGCTGGAAAATACCTTATTGGAAATTGAGTAGTCGAAATATTTATCTGTTTGATGTCTTTTTTTGGTACTGAACTGAAGTATTTCTACGTCATAATACGGTGTTCTTATTAGTGTATGAAATTTTTACTTGCCTTAGACAAGCACACTTATAAAAGGTTTGTTGTCATTTTAATGAAAATCTAAACAAATGTAGTTATGTTTGTCAGTTTTAGGGTCTGTTGATCTGGTCAAGGTCTGTTGTGCTTTTTAGTCAAGCATAGAAGAGTCTTATTCCAAACTAAACGAAACTATGTTTGATCGAAAGGAGAAATGAAAGGCCTTGTTTTTCGAATTCAAATTGCAAATATAGATTTAAAAAAAAACATTAAGCTGTTTATATACGGGACCCGAATTTACTCTCTCACAGGAGAAACAACTGGCTTGTTTTCCGAGCCTAAACTTTTAAACACAGGGATACAAAAATTCTCGGCGTTTTATTTCAAGTGCGAATTCAGCTTAAAAGACAATTCTTTTTCATGATATTTTTTAATCTTCATTAAAAAAATTTAGATAAGTTTTCTGTTAATCTACTAAAAGTGTTTATAATAAAGTATTTTTTTTTTTTTTACAGTTAACAGTTTTTTTTTTTTTTAATTCAACTTTTCATTTATGCATAAGACTATTTTACCTGAAAAATAATTTACAATATCATTCACTAGATAAAATTCTTCCAATTTTTTGGAAGAATTAGGTGATATATACGCCATATATGATACTATAAATATCAAAGTTTCTTGTTTGTATAATAATTTGACTTCATCAGCATTCGTATTCATCTGCCATAATCAGCAATGCAATTTTGAACTCTTATATAAGAAGTTATTTGTAACCATTATTAAGTCATCTATTTATAAACTCTCTTAATATCGATATGCTGCATAAATTCAAGTCGATTAATGCTAAATACTTGCATTCAAATGACAAATTTAAATGCACTCGTACTGATTTTTATGATTTATTAAACCTGTTGAACTAAAAGTTTATTTCTATTTTTCGGTGAACTGATTATTTTATGCATTATATTACTAAGTCTAATAATATACGATAACAAACTTGATCTATTTGTAAGGTACATTTACCCAGAATAAATATATACTTGCATATCACGTTCTAGTATCTTCATTTCTTTAGTTCTCTTTTTCCAGAAATTTGTATGGTAGAAGAGTTTTATCTGAGTGATTAGATATTTTTTATTCAGGAATATAATCTTATTATATGCATCGAATAAATAATACAATACTACAGTTCTTGAAAAAAAGAAACATGAATTTAAATTTAGTTTTATATTCATAATTTATACAATACAAAAGGATTCTTTTTAATAGAAATATTTTTCGTCCAAATAAAATTGATATTCAAAATGTTGAAGAAACAAGACTATAATTGTATAAAAAAATGAATAACCTTCAAAAGATTATTATTCTTTTTAGGATATCGTATTTTATTAAAATTATAGTTCATGAATTAAGTTCGTAGTTATTAAAATATATCCAAATAATTTACAAAAAGTATTATTTTATAAAAGCTATTTTTAATGATACATCTGTATAAAAATTGGCATCAATAAAAAAACTCAATATTGTTCGTTAAAATATATTTTGAAAAATATTGAATCCATGATAAGTATCATTTCTATCTTAACTCGGTTCTTAAGTATAATTTCTAAGATACCTATTTAATTATGTATCATAGAAATGATAATTAATTAAATTCATGATTTATCCGAAGTTAATCAATACAATAACCATTAGAGTTAAAATTTAATACCTTATATACTTTATTTTATTGTCAGTTTAGTGCAACAAATGATAATAAATAAATTCTAACAGCGATAATCACAATTTAATTTTTACAATGTATAACGTTCCTTTATATTTAAACAAAAGCCTATAAACTGGTTTATATTCCATTACGATAAATATATTTTTAAACCATGAAAAATGTTCCCCATTGAGTCATAAATAGCAATTTTACTAAAAAACAAAAATCAGCGCTTTCTCCCATTCGAACCATTTAAATACTTTCACAATGAAAAGAAAATGTCAAATCATTAATAGCAGTACTATTTTCTTTTGAACAATTCCAACACTTTCTCAAGCAATGGTCACGTAATATCAATTTGATAAAAAAAAAAAAGAAGAAACCTGTAACCTTGTATTCTTTTACGGTCCTCCATTTTTACGGCCGACGCTACATTTTACGGGCAGTTCTAGTGCGAGCAGCGATTACAAAGAGTGTTTTACGACTCTGACTGTGCCCCTGGGGAGGCAAATATTAGCTTTCGTGAAGGACTTGGTCTTTTCGCTTCTGCCCCAGAAAAGCGTGGTAAGGTCGTAACTTATTATGGCGGAAAGGGTTACGAGTTTTTGTGGATGATGTAAGCTCTGAGTAGGTTGAATTGATAACATTCGTCTAAGTGACGAACTAATGATAATGTGGATCTGTGCTTGCATCTTGCATCAGAGGGATTTGGAAGACGACATAAAACTTTTTCACACTTATTCCAATGGGGTAAAGGGTTTTGCACTTCTAGAGATTCATGTCAAGAGTAGATATAAAAATGGTCGCCAACTATTAAAAATCAACAACTTGTATTATATTTATAAAAAGTTCTTAATCACTTTACTTAATTTTCTATGTAGTAAAATATTTCCAGGTCTAAAGTGAAATAGTTATTTAAAAGTTTGAAGAAACTAGACAATAACTGTATAAAAAAATTAACAACTATCAAAAGATTGTTATTCCTTTAGGATATCGTGTGTTTTTTTTTTTAAAAGTATATATGATGAAATTAATTTATGGTTTTAAAAATATATATGATGAATTTAATTTATGGTTTTAAAAATATATCTAAATAATTTATAAAACTTATTTAAATAATTTATAAAACTTATTTAAATAATTTATAAAATTTATTTAAATAATTTATAAAATTTATTTAAATGATTTATAAATAGTATTACTTTATAAATGCTATTTTTAGTGATGCAACTGTTTAAAAGTGATCATCGTAAAATAAGAAAAAAAAAAAAGAAAATTTAAAAAAAAAAAACTGTATAGTTTTTGTAAAAATTATATTTGCATGAAATGATATTTAATTAAACTGACGATTTAGCAGAATTTAATCAATACAGTGAGGATTATAGATAAAGATTTAATACCCTAAAAATACTTTATTTTATTGTCAGTTTAGAGCAACAATGATAAGAAAATAAATTCTAATAGCAATAATTACAATTTATAACTTGCTATTATAATTTAACTGAAGCCTATAAACTGATTTAAATTCCATTTCGATAAATATGTTTTTAAACCATGAAAAATGTCCCCCATTGAGTCATAAATAGCAAGTTTATTATAAAACAAAAAATCAGCGATTTCTCCCGTTTGTACCATTTAAATGCTTTCACAGTGAAAAGAAAATGCCAAATCATTAAAAGCAGTATCGTTTTCTTTGAACAATTCCAACACTTTCTCAAGCAATGGCCACGTAATATCAATTTGATGAAAAAAAGAAAAGAAACCTCTAACCTTATATTCTTTTACGGTCCTCCAGTTTTACGGCCAACGCTACTTTTTACGAGAAGTTCCAGTGCGAGCAGCGATTACAAAAGTGCTTTACGACTCTGCCTGTGCCCCTGGGGAGGCAAATATTGGCTTTCGGGAGGGACTTGGCCTCTTCGCTTCTGCCCCAGAAAAGCGTGGTAAGGTCGTAACTTATTATGACGAGAAAGGGTTACGAGGTTTTGTGGATTATGTAAGCTCTGAGTAGGTTGAATTGATAACATTCTTCTAAGTGACGAACTAATGATAATGTGGATTTGTGTTTGCATCTTAGATCAGAGAGATTTGGAAGACGTCATAAAAACTTCTCACACTTATTGGAATGGGGTAAAGAGTTTTGCACTTCTAAAGATTCATTCTATGAGTATATATAAAAATGGTCGTCAAACCATTAAGTATCAACAACTGGTATTATACCTATAAAAAGCTCCTAATCACTTTGCTTAATTTTCTATGTAGTAAAATATTTACAGGTCTAAAATATTTCTCGTCTAAAGTAAAATTGTTATTTAAAATGCTGAAGAAACTAGACAATAACAGAAACAAATGGACAACTATCAAAAGATTGTTATTCCTTTAGGATATTGTGTGTTTTTTTTAAAATTATATATGATGAATTTAATTTATGGTTTTTAAAGTATATCTAAATAATTTGAAAAAGTATTACTTTATAAATGCTATTTTTATTGATACAACTGTTTAAAAGTGAACATCTTAAAAAAAAAAAAAAAAAAAATGAATACTTTTTGTAAAATTTATATTTGTATGAAATGAAATTTAATTATATTCACGATTTATTCAAATTTAATCAATACAATAATTATTATAGATAAATATTTAATACCCTAAAAATAATTTATTCTATTGTCAGTTTAATGCTACAAATGATAATAAAATAATTATAACGGTAATAAATACAAAATATAACAGGTCTTTTTAATTTGACAAAAACCTATAAACAGGTTTAGATTTCATTTCGATAAATGTATTTTTAAACCATGAAAAATGTCCCCCATTGAATCATAAGCAGCAAGTTTATTAGGAAACAAAAATCAGCAATTTTCTTCATTTGAACCATTTAAATACATTCACAATGAAAAGAAAACGTCAAATCATTAACAGCAATACCGTTTTCTTTTCAACAATTCCAACACTTTCTCAAGCAATGGCCACGTAATATCAATTTGATAAAAAAAAAAAAAGAAACCTCTAAAACCTTGTATTCTTTTTACGGCCCTTCATTTTTACGGCCAACGCTACTTTTCACGGGCAGTTCTAGTGCGAGCAGCGATTACAAAAGTGCTTTACGACTCTGGCTCTGTGCCCCTGGGAGGCAAACATTGGCTTTCGTGAGGGACTTGGTCTCTTCGCTTCTGTCCCAGAAAAGCATGGTGTGGTTGTAACTTATTTTGACGAGAAAGGGTTACGAGGTTTTGTGGATGATGTAAGCTCTGAGTAGGTTGAATTGATAACATTCGTCTAAGTGACGAACTAATGATAATGCGGGTTTGCGTTTGCATCTTAGATCAAAGGGATTGGGAAGACGTCATAAAAACTTTTCACACTTATTGGAATGGGGTAAAGGGTTTTGCACTTCGGAAGATTCATGCTATATGTGGATATAAAAATTGTTGTCAAACTATTAAGTATCAACAACTGCTATTATATCTATAAAAAGCCCTAATTTACTTAATGTTCTATGTTATAAATTATTAACATGCTTCTTTATGTTCTTTATTCATAACCATTTTTTCAATATATGGTTAATAATTTCTATGATCTATTTTCTAATTTCTAATATTTTCTATGATTAATAGCACCTAATCAAGTAACTTAATTTTCTCTGCAGTAAAATATTTCCAGATCTAAAATATTTCTATAATAGTAAAATATTCCCCGTCTAAAGTAAATTGTTATTTAAAATGTTGAAGAAACTAGACAATAACTGTAGAAAAAATGAACAATCAAAAGATTGTTATTCCTTTAGGGATGTGTTTTTTTTTTAAATTATATTTTATTAATTTAGTTTATAATTTTGAAAATATATCAAATAATTTATAAAAAGTATTATTTTATAAACACTTTATTTAATGTTACAACTGTTTAAAAATTAGCATGAATAAAAAACAAATGAATATTGTTTGTTAAATTATATTTGGAAAACATGAAATCTATGATAAGTATTATTTATATCAAATCATTTAATTAGTATCACTTCATTAAGTATCATATCATTTCATGATCATTTCTATGATACATATTTAATTATGTATCATATAAATGATACTTAATTACACTCATGATTTATCCAAATTTAATCAATACAATAATCATTAGAATTAAAGATTTAATACCCTATATACTTAATTTTATTGTCCGTTTAGTGCAACAAATGATAATAAATAAATTCTTAAAGCAATAATCCCAATTTAGTTTTACAATTCATAACTTGCCTTTATAATTTAACAAAAAGTCTATAAACCGGTTTAGATTCCATTACGATAAATACATTTTTAAACCATGAAATATATCCCCCATTGAGTCATAAATAGCAAGTTTATTATAAAAACAGAAATCAGCGATTTCTCACATTTGAACCATTTAAATACTTTCACAGTGAAAAGAAAATATCAAATCATTAACAGCAGTACCATTTTCTTTTGAACAATTCTAATACTTTCTCAAGTAATGACCACGTAAAATCAATTTGATAAGAAAACCTCTAACCTTGTATTTTTTTACGGTCCTCCATTTTTACGGCCGACGCTACTTTTTACGGGCAGTTCTAGTGCGAGCAGCGATTACAAAAAGTGCTTTACGACTCTTGCCTCTGCCCCTGGGGAGGCAAATATTAGCTTTCGTGAGGGACTTGGTCTTTTCACTCCTGCCCCAGAAAAGAGTGGTAAGGTCGTAACTTATTATGACGAGAAAGGGTTACGAGGTTTTGTGGATTATGTAAGCTCTGAGTAGGTTGAATTGATAACATTGGTCCAAGTGACGAACTAATGATAATGTGGGTTTTTGTTTGCATCTTAGATCAGAGGGATTTGGGAGGACGTCATAAAAACTTTTCAGACTTATTGGAATGGGGTAAAGGGTTTTACACTTCTAAAGATTCATGCTATGTGTAGATATAAAAATGGTTGTCAAACTATTAAATATGAACAACATGTATTATACATATAAAAAGCCTTTAATAAATTTGCTTAATTTTCTAAGTAGTAAAATATTTCCAGGTATAAAAATATTTCTCGTCTAAAGTAAAATTGTTATTTAAAATGTTCAAGAAACTAGACAATAACTGTATAAAAAAATGAACAACTATCAAAAGATTGTTATACTTTTAGGATATCGTGTTTTATTTTTTTTTTTTTTTCAAATTATATATGATGATTTAATTTATGGTTTTTAAAATATATCTAAATAATTTATAAAATATATATAAGTAATTTATAAAATGTATTTAAATAATTTATAATAAGTATTACTTTTATAAGCTCTATTTTTAGTAATAAAACTTTTTAAAAGGAACATCAAAAAAAAAAAAAAAAATAAAAATACTTTTGTAAAAATTCTATTTGTATGAAATGTTATTTAACTAAACTCACGATTTTTCCAAATTTTATCAATATAATAATTGTTATAGTTAAATATTTAATACCCTAATAAATACTTTATTTTTACTGTCAGCTTAGAACAACAAATGGTAATAACTAAAATCTAAAAAGCAATAATCGCAATTTAATTTTACATTGTATAACTTCGCTTCATATTTTAACAAAAGTCTATGAACTGGTTTAGATTCCATTTTGATAATTTTTTTTTAAACCATGAAAAATGTCCCCCATTGAGTCATAAATAGCAAGTTTATTACGAAACAAAAATCAACGCTTTCTCCATTTTGAACCATTTAAATACTTTTAAAATGAAAAGAAAATATCAAATCATTAAAAGCAGTGCCTTTTTCTTTTGAACAATTCCAACGCTTTCTCAAGCAATGGCCGCGTAATATCAATTTGATAAAAGAAAAAAAAGAAATAAACCTCTAACCTTGTTTTCTTTTTACGGTCCTCCATTTTTACGGCCAACGCTACTTTTACGGGCAGTTCTAGTGCGAGCAGCGATTACAAAAAGTGCTTTACGACTCTGGCTCTGCCCCTGGGGAGGCAAACATTAGCTTTCGTTAAGGACTTGGTGCTCTTTCGCTTCTGCCCCCAAAAAGCGGTGGTAAGGTCGTAACTTATTATGACGGGAAAGGGTTACGAGGTTTTGTGGATGATGTAAGCTCTGAGCAGGTTGAATTGATAACATTCGTCTAAGTGACGAACTAATGGTAATGTGGGTTTGTGTCTGCATCTCAGATCAGAGAGATTTGGAAGACGCCATAACACTTTTCACGCTTATTAGAATGGGGTAAAGGGTTTTGCTGTTCTAAAGATTCATGCTATAAGTATATATAAAAATGGTCGTCTAACTATTAAATATGAACAACTCGTATTTTATCTATAACAAGCTCCTAATCAATTTACTTAATTTTCTGTGTAATAAAAATATATCCAGGTTCTTCTATATTCTTTATTCGTAACTATTTTTACAATTTATGGTTAATAATTTCTATGAAAATCGTGTAAACGTTTTACTTGAATAATTTATCTATATCCTCTATTCTTTTTTATTTTTGATTTTTTAACATTTTTAACATAGAACAGATTTTGCAATAGAAAAATTATTTATTATAAACAAATTAGTTCACTTGTTTATTTATTTGTTTTTTTAATCCAAAATATTTTCTGTAAATGTATGCATTTGTATTATGATGTTTTCATTATTAAATGTTTCACGTTATTAAATAATTACAAACTTCATGACCATAACGTTTAATACAATTTCATATTTTGGTAATAATATTTTAGAAATTTTATCTAAGAAAGTTATTTGCAATGATTACCATAAGAATTGGAAATTAAACTACAAATAAAACTATATAGTAAAAAGTGCCACATTTCTCGACAAGTGAACTTTTATCATACAAAACACTTTGTTTTCAAATAAAAACTTGTTTTATTTGTGTGTTTTATGTAAGTATCTTAAGAAATAGCTGTTGGAAAAATTTCATTAATAAGTATTATCTGTTATTATTACAATTTAATTTTAATCCTTATAAGGATATGGTTATAATAATCAGATAAATGACAAAGTCTTTAAAATATACAAATAAAAATATAATTCAATGATTGTGACGAAAGAGAAACATAAATTTAAAAATATTGTAATGTAAAACAAAATAAATGATATCATGTAGGGACTGGCAAGCATTCCTTATTGACAATAAAAAAGCCCAGCAAAAGTTGAAACTGGTAAGTAAATAATACCTCCGTTTTCTACATAGAAAAATTAAAAAAAAGAAATATATTCATAAATGATATTTATTTCTATAATATTAGTAGAACAACAATTCAAAATGTATACTAAAAAGTGTCAATCTTGCCAGAATAATAGCTAGCCATTAAACACATAACTGTATTTTTAACAGTTGATAAACATAATTATATTATAAAAAATCATTAATAGTAATTGAAATATCTTGCAGAATATATCTGTAGAATGCAGTTTTAAAAAAAGAATGATTTATAATGGAATTAAAATCACCTGATATATTTTCTAATAGGTTTTCAAAAAATGCCGAATGGTAATTAGTCAAAAAGTTTATTCTGTCAAAAGTGTTATAATAAATTGTTAATTAAGACTTTTTGCTTTTTGAAAATATAAAAAAAACACCGAAAATTTTTTTCTGATGGAAAATTTTTTGCTGATGTAAAATTTCTTCTTTCATTGCAACATTTCCAGTAATATTTCTAGTCACACTAATATGATATTAACTAGTTAAAGAGATATTCTCTAAAACTGCTCTAAAAGTATTCTTGATTATGGAAAATTTTTTTATTAATTTTACTATTTAATTAACATCGAAGTTTTACTATATTTCTGTTCAATTTGCATTTTATTTATTCACAAATAATAACTAATATTTTAGGTAAAAATAATTATTCAAATTAGCAAAATTCTGCGAATTTAAATTAATAGTGGTAGATATACAATTTAATACGAATCAATAATATGATTTTTATTAAATAAAAAAAAAATTAAAAACTGTATGATAAACGAATATTTTCAATGAGATATTTCATGTGCGTTTTTTTTTTTTTTTAATATGACAGAAAGTAGTGTTTACAATTTAATGTATGTATGTATTTCAAACAGCGCACACCCATCTGCACACACATGTATACTATTAACTGTCAAAAATTTAATTATACTACACACACACATGTGGTACATAATAATGTTTTCCTAAAAATTAATTATTCTAGTCGTAAATAATGTTTTCTGATATTAAATGCACTGTAAAAATTAAAATCCTGTAATATTTGATAATATTAGAGATTGTTTTGAAGCACAAAGCCTATTAAAAGTTAAGTCACTCTTCGATTAATTTATTTTGTACCTTGTGCTATCTTTAAAAGTTATAATTAGGAATTTTATTCCGTTCGTATACAAGTCTTTTATTTACGCAAATCAGCATTTATGAAATAAAATGTCTGGCTCTAATATAAAATTATTATCTCAATTAAGCAATAGTTGCACATCTTCCTTGCTTATATATGTCCTTGAGCAAATATATATCTTGTAAAACATGAAACAAGTCAAATAATAAACAACTTTATAGGTAAAAAACTATTATTTAATTTCTACTCAAGGTGGAAAAGCTTTTTATTCAATTCCTTCTATTGGCTCACACTCTCCTATATATATCTTGTTCAAATTTTCAATCGTTAATAAAATACTTTTATTCATCCACTCAAGTTCAAATGCATTTTTTTAACTTGTAGTGAATGACACTCGATGTTATTACAGTTTTTCAAATATTACTTTATCAACTAGCAAAAGAGATATTAATTTTAGTTTTTTTTTAGATTTAAGTTGAATATATCTACCAATAGATGGCGCCAGATAAACTTAAAAAATGAATGAAAATTATTTATAAAGGACTTTCTGCAATAGAGTGAAAAAAAGTAGGAATTGACTTTAAAAAGTTTTTTTTTTTTTTATTTTACTTGTTATTATATAAAATTAAAAGAAAAGCATTTAAATTCCAAATTTTTATTAAATAATATATATAATTTCCACTATCAATAAAAGTAACTTACAGTTTGACCGAAATAAATAGTTCAAAATATCAACCCATTTTTCGCGAATTAAATTTAATTGAATATTTGCTAAGCTCTTTTATTGTTTTTCAAATGATGCTGTTTTTCAATTAAATTTATTTTTGCATTTTAATTAATGCTCAGTTAACTTCCAGTAATCTCCGTGCATGACACTAAACTAGTAAGTCATTTAAACTGGTATTATCATTTAACAATCAATAGAAATTTTTAATTCCAAAAAGGAAACCTTTTAATTGAAAGCAGAAATTAATTAACTTCCCTTTTTTTCCTGTATGAGTTAGAGATCGAAACAGGTTGGGGAAAGAAAATAAATTGATTTTTAATCAAATGTTTTCTTTTTCATGTCATGATACAAAAAAAAAAAGTAGGATTAAACATTTTCATTATGTTTGTTTTATGAAATCTATTCCAATAGATAACATAAATATTTTTAGAATAACAAACATTTGTAGTACTGCGCATGAGTGAAAAATTGGTTGATAAATGTAAATAATAAAATATGTATTTTTCCAATTTAAATTTATTTTTATAACTAATGAATTTAATTTTAGATATCTTTTATTCCTAATAAATTAATTATACTGCATTTTCTTTTAATAGCTATATAAATATAATTTTTTTATTTTCCAAAACAAGAGTAATAAATGTATACATAATTTTTCCTGGAATAAATTGTTAATTATTTTAATATTTCAATAATTTATTTTATGGTTTTATGAAAATTCATTACGTATGGTAATTTCATTTTTTTTTCAATTCCTTCTATTATCTCACACTCTCCCTATATATATCTTGTTTAAATTTTCAATTGTTCATAAAATACTTTTTATTCATCCACTCAAGTTCAAAATACATTTTTTTTTGAACTTGTAGTGTATGACACTGGATGTTAATACAGTTTTTCAAATATTAATTCAGTAATTAAATTTAATTCGTTAATTTTAGTTTTTCACATTTAAGT
Source organism: Caerostris extrusa (assembly GCA_021605095.1). NCBI lineage: Eukaryota > Metazoa > Arthropoda > Arachnida > Araneae > Araneidae > Caerostris > Caerostris extrusa. Next base: position 78,185 of record BPLR01004487.1, on the reverse strand, counting down.
TGCATATATCTACCAATAGATGGCGCCAGATAAACTTTAAAAATGAATGAAAATTATTTATAAAGTACCTTCTGCAATAGAGTGAAAGAAAAGTAGGAATTGACTTTAAAAGTTTTTTTTTTATATTACTTGTTATTATATAAAAATTAAAGAAAGATTTAAAATCGATATTTTTATTAAATAATATATACAACTAATAAACAACTATAATAAATAACATAAATATTTTTAGAATATGAAACTTTTGTAGTAATGCGCTTGAGTGAAATTGGTTGATAAATATAAATAGTAAAATATATACTTTTCAAATTAAGTTTATTTTTATAATTAATGATGTTAATTTAATTATCGTTTTTATTATATTGTACTTTCTTTTTAATATCATGTACAAAACAAGAGAAAAAGAAAACACAATTTTTCCTGGAATTAAAATTTTAATTATTTTAATATTTCAATAATTTATATTATAGTTTTATGAAAATTTATTACGTACGGTAATTTCATTTTTTTTTTTTTTTTACTATTCCATGAGAAAATTGTCGATATTTTTCAAATCATCCTATTACAAATTTATAAATCTTCGAATTGAAAAATCTAGAAAAAAACTTCTATTTTCAGTAATAAGAAAAAAATAAATACTTAAATACGAAAATTTTATGAAAGTTTATCTCTGTAAAATGCTTATTAGTTCATCATTATGATCAAGATTTTATCAAACGCTTTTGAATCTAAAAAAAAAAACGGAATATATTTTGTTTTTTTTTACTGCAAAAAATTGAAATAAACCAGAAAAAAAAATGGATTTATATTAAATTCCTTCGATAACTGAAACTCATATTTCTTGTTAAAATTTTGAAAGCTAGTGTAGGCATCTTAAATAGAAATTAAAAACTTTTAAGTTTTAATACATACTTGAGCATCAACACAGGAAATGTTTGAGAACAATTTAGTCGGACTATACTAAGAGTAGAAACGTACTACCTTGAAGGTTATTTATTCGGTTTCAGTTATATCATGATTATTTAAATTCGTAGATAAACATGTAGACTGATTAGCTCTCTGGCACTCGGTGCCACAGGGTTTGGCACCCGATTGTTCCGTGGATATTTCTAGTGGTTCTGAATCCATTTAAGCTATAGGTATCTGTCTAATATGAATGCAGGGCGGTGGGCGTAGGGAATAACCTTACCCCGTAAAATGAAACCTCACAGCCCTTAACCAGCCCCATAAAAAGAAACATCACAACCTTTAACCTGCTCCGTAAAAAGAAAACATCTCCTATTTCGGAATCTGGCAGAAGGCAGATGGCTATGATGAATTGTGAGCCGTAGTGCCATTGAGATAGTTACATTTAACATTAAAGATTAATTAATTGATAAAAAAATAAAAAAGGCGATTTTATATAATTGATTGAATCTAATAAAGTTTCATGGAATACAAAGTATGAAAATTTAAAAAGCATGTAAAAATTTTTATTGCACGAATTTGGCTGAGAAAATGAAAAAAAATATATATATCATGTTGATATGATAATATTTAGTGGAAATGAATAATTTTTTTTAAAGTTCTGTTATATTTTCAAATAACGATAAGTTGAAAATAAATGAACTTTAATAATTCGTATTTTACACATTTCTCTTTCATTTATTGTATTTAATTTTATAATCAATTTAAAACTTTATTTTGAGAACCTAAATCATATGAACATAATTTTATATCCATGTAAAGTTTCTTTTTTTTTTTTCCTCTTCACGTTAAAATGTTTTATTTTCTGAGAAATTGTTTTAATCGGCTTTTTCAAAAAATTTATCTAGATCTACTATTTTCATCATGGTAGATACATAACTCTAGCTTTTAATTATTACCTAAATAAGATTTTATTTCATTATTTATTTGATGTTATTATTAATAATTTTTTCCATTTTCTCTTTTAAAAAATTTTTAAGCTTTATAAATTTTTAAAAAAACTGTTTTCAATTGGGCATTTTCCTGAAAAAAACTATTTTCATTTGAGCTATTCTAAAAAATGTTTATTTAAACTATTAAATTTAAGTTATTTATCCTAAGATTGCACTAGCATTACAACACTTAGGAGCGTTATTAATTATATAATATTCTTGGTATTTTAATGATTTTATATAATTGATTGAATCTAATAAAGTTTCATGGAATCAAAGCATTCTTGGTATTTTAATGATTTTATATAATTGATTGAATCTTTCATGGAATCCAAAGCAAAGTTTTATATAATTGGAATCTAAAATGCATTCTTGGTATTTTAATGATTTTATATAATTGATTGAATCTAATAAAGTTTCATGGAATCCAAAGCATTCTTGGTATTTTAATGATTTTATATAATTGATTGAATCTAATAAAGTTTCATGGAATCCAAAGCATTCTTGGTATTTTAATGATTTTATATAATTGATTGAATCTAATAAAGTTTCATGGAATCCAAAGCATTCTTGGTATTTTAATGATTTTATATAATTGATTGAATCTAATAAAGTTTCATGGAATCCAAAGCATTCTTGGTATTTTAATGATTTTATATAATTGATTGAATCTAATAAAGTTTCATGGAATCAAAGCATTCTTGGTATTTTAATGATTTTATATAATTGATTGAATCTAATAAAGTTTCATGGAATCAAAGCATTGAAAATTTTAAAAAAAAAAAAAGCATCATGAAAATTTTATTGCACGAAGTTGGATGAGAAAATGGAGAAAAAAAAAAAATATATCCTGTTGATATGGTAATATTTAGTGGAAGTGAAATTTTTTTTTAAATTCTGTTATCTTTTCAAGTAACGATAATAATGCATGTAATGTTCAAAATATTCAAACTTTTAGTGAAATATGGGAATAAAATGAAGCATTTGTGATTAGATATTGAAGTAACGCCAAAGTGAAGTATCATTTATCCTTAAAAGAAGAAAAACACATTCGTATCCTTTCTCACGAAAAATTACACACAAACGATTAGGCGAAACGACAGGGAAATTTCTACTATACCAGATGAACAACGAACAACAATGTTTAACACGGCGGTTATAGTTACATAACATTTCTCTTTAAAGTTCGTCGAAGATCATGCATACTGTTGAGTTGCAAGACCACTTGCAGCATGAAAGTAACAGCCATTGCCGCTCAAATAATCTGTTTATTGTAACACGCATATCCAGCATTTACCTCCATAACTCGACTGTATGAAGCATTCAAAAGGAGCACACGAGGATAGCGGGGTTTTGGTTACACGACTTTTCTATCGAGTAAACAAGTTCTTCCAAGAGCATGCACATTGTAAAATAATTGAATAAGAATTGAGGAATAATACTATTTTACTACATGTTGAAATTAAAAAATAAAACCAAGTGATAAGTGATTAAAATAATTTCCTTTGCAACTCCTTTATCTTCCTTGCGTGTAACGCAAACCTCAAGCCAATTAACTTTAAAAGACTTCATGAACGAAAGGCCTCTGTCATTAATTTCCTCGTAGAGGTCTAGTGCCTTACTTAGATGGGAAAACACTACACCCTTCCCACCCTCAGACATGCCCCATTGACATAAGTCAACGAAATGTGCAAGTTTGTTTGAATTTTTATCCGATCTCAAGGTTATAATCATTTCGCGCGTAGGCTTTGTCTTGTGAGTTTCAGGCATGATATTTACTGTGGTATATGATATGTGATATGTGATATGTATTACTTTATATCTAATCTTCAAGTTCGCAAGAAGTCTTTTACAAAAAATAATGATTTTAGAACTTTTAGAACACACTTTATTGGTGCGAATATGTCTAAAATTGAGGCTTCGTTGGGCAGCAAATAGTGTCTTGTATAATGTTTGATGCAGAAATGCACAGCAAGGGGTTAGCTCTTTCAATAGTTGTTGGTGTAGTTGTTGGTTGTAGTCATAATAGCAGGCTTTCCTCAGGTAATTTAACACTAAAATTTACCACAAATTTACAGAAGAAGTAATGAATAATTACGAATGACTAATATTAAAATTATATTAATGAAAATAAAAATGTTTACATTTTTTTTTTTACTATTCTTAACTTATATTATTGCATTATGAACACTGATATTCTTTTTAATCATTAAAAAGTAACAACCTACAGAGATTTCAACGAATGTTCATAATCTGCAATATAAAAAAAAAATGTTTACAATTGCAATGTCTTAAATTCTGCATTAGAAAACTTTTGTAAAAGTTCTCAATAACTCTCCATCCTCTAAAAGCGCACGATAACATTAGAGAATGGTTGTAAATCTTGTACTTGGCAAGGGGAAGTAAATATTTTCAATAATCCTGAATATTTATTTTTTTAAACTGATACAACTACTTCGAAAAAAAATACAGTAAAATTTCCTAAAATAAAAATAAAATGAAACTGCACTTAAAATGGTGTACATTTTTAAATGTTAATACTATTGTGCCCCCAAAGTAAAGGACTCAAGGGGACACTGAATTTTTGGAAAAACATCGTCGCTTTGAAGTGTGGGAAACAATGCTTTCTGATTATCAGGACTAGTTGAAATGCATCATAGCTGGAGATGAGACTTGGATGTATGCTTACCACCCGGACACAACCGATCAATCGAGCGAATATCGTGACAAAGGTGATGCAAGACCGAAAAGAGCACGCCAAAGTCGCTCAAAAATTAAGGTCATGTTGACTATTTTCTTCGATTACCGTGGTGTGGAGTATTATGAATTCCTTCCTACGGGCCAAACTGTCAATAATAAGTATTATTTGAGTGTTATGCGTCGTTTGCGTGAAGCTATTCGCAAAAAGACGCCCCATTTATGGAAAGGCAACTCTTGGTTCTTGCATCTCGAAATGATCCAAATCACACTGCATTGATTCTTCGTGACTTTTTGGTCAAAAATCAAACCCGTATCATTCCACAACCACCGTATTCACCTGATTTAGCACGGTGTGACTTCTGGCTATTCCCTAAACTCAAAAGAACATTCGAATCTTGATTGAACACACTGAATGCGCAAGCTCACACTGCATTGATTCTTGTCACTTTTTCGCCAAAAATTAAACCCATATTGTTCCACAATCATCGTATTCACACTTCTGGCTATTTCCTAAACTCAAACGCCCACTTCGTTAACATCGTTTTGAATCGATTGAAGAGATTCAACGTGAATCTACGCGCACTTTGAAGGCCCTCCCTGCGGATGAGTTTTAGCATGCTTTGAGGATAGGAAAAACGTTGGCATAAGTGCATTGTGTCGGAGGGATTACTTTGATGGCGGAGAAATAAATTTGGAAGAATAAATAAAGAGTCTTTCAAAAAAAAAATTGCCCTCTTACTTTTTGGGCATAGTAGTATGTCTACTACAATTTGAAAATATTTCCATTAAAATTAACACTTGCATAAATGAAATACTTCCGATGTTAGTTCAGAGAGTTTTGAAGACAGAAAAGAGCCCTTATTTACAATCACTTACAACTAAACAATTCGATTGAATTAAAAATCCATTCAAGGGAAAGTTCAAGTGATGTGGATTCAATTTTAACAAAAGAAAAGGGACTACTGAAACATGAATAATTGTCGCTTGAAACCTTTTTGTATTTCTATAAAAGATTTGTCTTAATTTTTGGGCAATGTAGTATTTCTACTATAACGAGATTAATTTAATCTATTGTTCTTCCTTATAATAAAACAAATATCGAAATCTTTCTTAAAAACTTTTCCACAAGAAATCCTTAGGTATATGGCTATACCTATTTTATTAATTCCTCTCAGCCATCCCTGCCCTGTCCCTGCCTGCCTGCTCAAGTGAACAAGGGCAGCAATCGATACGGCAGGCTGAATGGAACTCAGCACAAGGGGAAAAAGGAACCACATGCCGGGCTATTTCTCGCATCGCTGGAGACGTCGGCTGGAAAAAGGGATGGGGAGGTCGCTTCTTTCGCAGACCTAGCGTGAATTTCTTGAAAAGTTAAAAGCTACGAGATGAAACGATATAGGGTTGGTCATTTCCAGGATATATTATTTTGCCTTTTTATTCGCCATCATGGAAAAAAAGGAATACTTTGTTATAGTTTTAACCTGCATTTGACGTATTCTTATGTCTTGCAGCAAAGATTGTCATGCAAACCTATTTTTATAGAAAAATATGTGAATAATAACGGAAATAATGTAAATAGAAATGACGATTTTATTTGCTATCAGGGAAAAGGAATACTTTGTTACAGCTTTAACCTGCATTTGACGAATTCTTTATGTTTTACAGCAATGATTGTCATGCAAAACTGTTTTTATAGAAAAAAAAACGTTAATAATAACGGAAATAATGTAAATAGTAATTGCAATAAATTTATAAATTTAAGTTCGTTCGTGTTTTCAACTATGATATGATTTGAGGAATATTATACGTTAAAATTATTACGTTCTTCTTTTTTCGATTATATTAATACTATCTGCAATATCAACCAATTCTAGGCACCTCCTAGCTTAGTGGAAACTCACGCAGCTTTCATGCAGGAGGGCTTAGGACTTGAAGACATGCCTTCACCAAATATTTATAGTTTAAATCCTTTCTTTCCAATACTAAGTTATTTTATTGGAATTCTTTTTTAAGGTTTTATCGCATACAACATGCAAATGCAGGACAGTTAAACTTAAACTCCCATCAGAAAACCTATTTATGTGCCTCATTCCAGTAAGTATTGTCATGTAAACCTTGTTTTATGCAAATTTTTGTTTTTATAGAAAAACGTTAATAATAAGGGAAATAACTTAAATAGAAGGACGATAAAGGTAGAAATTTAAGTTTGCTCACTCTTCCAACTATGAACTATTCAAGAGAATTATTCATTATTTAATGTCATTACGTTCTTCATTTTCGATTATATTAATGCTATCTTCAATATCAACCAATTCTTGGCTCCTAGCTTAGTGGAAACTCACGCAGCTAACATAAAAAGAGAGCTCAAGACTAATTGAATCATGCCTTCACCAAATAATTCGTTGAAATCGTTTCTTCCCAAAACGAAGTTATTTTATTGGGATTCTTTTATGGTTTAACACCAAGAACATGCAAATGCAGGACTCTTACCCTTAAAAGCTCTCCTGAAAACCTATTTCCTTGCCTCATTCCAGTAAGTATTGTCAAGAAAACCTGTTTTTTAAAAACGTTAATATAACGGAATTAACGTAAATAGAAATGGCAATACATTTAGAAATGTAAGTTTGTTTCCAACTATGAACCGGTTTCAAGAGAATTATGTATTATTCAAAGTTATTACGTTCTCCATTTTAGATTGCATTAATACTATCTTCAATATCAACCAACTCTTGGCCATATCTTACTGGAAACCCACTCAGCTAACATACAGGAAAGCTCAAGACTCATTGAAGTCATGCCTTCACCAAATGATTAGTTGAAATCATTTCTTTCCAAAACGAAGTTTTTTTTTTGAGATTATTTTATCTTTTAATCGCCTAGAACATGCAAATCCAGGACAGTTACCCTTAAACGCCCAACTGGAAACCTATTTCTTTGTCTCATTGATAGTTAATGGATTGTTCGTGACATACGTTTGAGTAACACAAGGCCTACTGATGTTCAAAAATATCAACCAACATTAAATGAATATTGTTCTGATCAATTTAGTTACTGCTAATTTTGTTCAGAACTGTTCAAACATTCTTGTAAATAGTAACTGATTTGATTAAAAGAATATAATTTGATTAGAAGATTTGATAATAATTCAGATTAATGAAAATAAAACTTGAATGTCATCAATTTGTAATAGGGTTTAGTTATCTTTAGCATTCTTAAAAATATTCTTGCTTTAAAATGTCGCTAAAAAAATAAACAATGGAGGAAAGGTTATATTTTTGAAAGAAAAATACTCTTAATTAATAATTTAAAAAACAAGATGTGAAAATCGAAATTTAAATATATCTATACTTAAAATAGTGACATAATTAAGAAAAGTTTGAATTTAACTTGTTAAACGGAAAAAATATGCATGCTTAAAAAAGGTACACATATATCTTACTAGTTTTAAAATCGCATCTAATTATTTAAAAGAAACTGCAATCTTACAAAAAACTATTGAAAAGTCTTTAAATATATATACAAGAACTTTAAACAAAATTATAAACATTGATTTAAAGTTAATAAAAAAACAATTTTTGATATTCAATAGCTGTATCTCTCTGATTTTAATAAATAAAGAGACTCTAAAGTAAAGACGAAAATTTAAATTCCAAACTTCTTCTTCATTAACGCAACATCCCCATGGCAGATTTCGAGACAGGAGATATTTTCTTTTTACGGGCAAATTTCAAACTATTGAGCAAATATTGAATGTAAATATATTTAATTTAAATATCTAAGACTGAAACAATTCAATTTTTACAGCATGGAATTCAGCAAATGACGTTAAGATTTTATTGAGTTAGTTTCATTGATATTTTAAACCAAATTTTTAAAAGTATAACTTTTAAAACATATTTTTTCTATTTTTAGAGAAACAGTTGCATATAAATAAAAAATATCAAAATAGCCATAAAGTCTTCTCGTTTTCAGAAATGCATGAATAACATGCAACACGAAGTAAAAATAAATTACCCTAAACAATCGACAATAAACTTTTTCAACGTAGTTGGATATTTTAAGTCATCACAAAAACGGATATCAAGCAATATAAATCCAATCATGTCTGAAATGTTTCTTAACTTTTTCTAATGGCCCATTTGGTATAAGCGGCTTTGTTAAGAAAGTTTGTATTTCAAATAGAATTGAATTGCATTATGAAAATATATTTTGCATTAGTTGATAATTTTATGTAAAAAAATGAATAATTTCGTAAGAACACATTCACGTCAAAGAGAAACTGAATTAGCTACTACTATAATTATCAAAACAAGTAATATAAAAAAAATTAAAGTCAATTCCTACTTTTTTTTTCACTATATTGCAGAAAGTCCTTTATAAATAATTTTCATTCATTTTTTCAGTTTATCTGGCGCCATCTATTGGTAGATATATGCAACTTAAATTTAAAAAAACTAAAATTAATTAATTAAATTTAATTAATGAATTAATATTTGAAAAAAATGAAATAACATCAAGTGTCATCCACTGGAAGTTCAAAAAAATTTATTTGAACTTGAGTGGATGAATAAAAAAAGTATTTTATGAACGATTGAAAATTTGAACAAGATATATATAGGGAAAGTGGGAACTAATAGTAGGAATTGAATAAATGTAACTTACTCAAGAAATAATCAAAGTCAAAGGTTTCTTATAGTCTCAAATATTTCATAGGAACATTTTGAGGGCAAGAAATGATATCGGATTTTCTATACACTTTTGATCCGTCAATTTGTTGCATACCTAATTGTTCCATACATTTGTTATATAGCATTTGTTGGTACCATTTATAACATCAATTTGTAGCAGGTAATTTTCTTTATGTAGTTATATATATTATATTGATTCAGATTGGTTTGATAAAGGTTCAATATATGTTGACACAAGTCTTCCATGACAAATTTCTGTAAATTCCTTAACAAATCTGTGAAAGCTTATAAGTTTAAATAATTTAAAAGCTGTGAATACTCATCACATAAAACATACAAACCAGTAAATTTTTACTGAAATAAAATATCTTAATAGGGACGAAAATAAAATATAAATCTATTTTTTTTTTTTTACTTTTTTTCAAAATTTTGAGCATGTTACTTTGAAGAAAAATAAATATATTATAATATATTATTAAAAACAAGTTATTTTTTTCATAGATTTTGTTAACTAATATAAATTCATCAGAAAGCATGAATTAAAATATTTTTAATCAATGTTTGATAATTAATAAAGAATACTCATTTATAATGATTTAAAATGTGAAAATTTCAATCTTCAACAATACAACAATCCTTCATCTCATTTAGAAATAAGCAATATCTTTTATTTCTTATTGTACTAACAAACTGAAAAGATTTATCATGCTGTCTTTCATTTCTGCAATTAGATAAAGAGGTACCTGATAACTGGAAATATCCTCCTTAGGGTATATATTGGAAGAAATTAAGTAAATTACGTTCTTAAATTTCAACAATATCTATTACACGAAATCCGCAACATGTTTAAAAAATTATTTTAATTCAATATTCAAAATTCATTAAAATATTCAATTAATTAAAGCGATCATAGTTGCAAATAATGCTCCATTAAATTAAGGCGCTTTGACACGAACAATTATATACTTCAACTGAGACTCATTTGCTTTCTTATTAAGTGCTACTGTTAGAAAATGTCCCGTTTTGGAAATATCATCCTTTGGGCATATATTGGAAAATATTAATTAAATTACCTTCTTAAATTTTAACGATACGAAATCCGCAACCATGTTTAAAATAGTATAGTTCACATAATTTATTAAAATATTCAATTAATTACAGCGATAATAATTTCAACAATGTTCCTTTCAATTAAGGCGCTTTGACACGAACAATTATATTTCAACTGAGACTCATTTGCTTTCTTATTAAGTGCTACTGTTAGAAAATGTCCAGTTTAGGAAATATTCTTAGTGCATATATTGTAAAATGTTAAATAAATTACGTTATTAAATTTCAACGATATTTATTACACAAAATCCTCAACCATGTTTATAATAGTAACATTTACAGAATTCATTAAAATATTCAATTAGTTAAAGCGATAAAAATTTCAAAGAATGTTAAATTAGATTAAAACGCTTTGATACGAACAATTATATTTCAATTGAGACTAATTTGCTTTCTTATTAAATACTATGGTTAGAAAATGTCCCATTTCAGGAAATATTCTTAATGCATATATTGGAAAATATAAAATAAATTACGTTATTGAATTTCAACAATATTTATTACACAAAATCCTTAACCCTGTTTATAATAGTAATATTTACAGAATTCATTAAAATATTCAATTAATTAAAGCGATAATAATTTCAAAGAATGTTAAATTAGATTAAAACGCTTTGACACGAACAATTATATTTCAACTGAGACTCATTTGCTTTCTTATTAAGTGCTACGGTTAGAAAATGCTCCGTTTTATACACTGTATATCACTTAAAACTTAGTCTTCACCAAATGGCGCTGTATAAAGGACTAAGTGTATTCCCTTTTGTCCAGAACGACTTTGATCTGCAAACTATTAACTCTAACGATTTCCAGAATGTCACACTAGCTTTTGAGTAGGAAATGAGATTCGTCTGCTCGGAATGAGATGGGCTTGCATTCTAAATTTCAGTCCTTATTGCAAACACGAATGCTTAGAGTTTCGAACTACGTAGAATATTACGTAGAAACAGAATAGAATACTACGTAGAATATTAGAACAATATTTCAAATTGTTATTGAAAATTTTTTGAGTAAATTTAATTTGTAGATTTCAAATTGCCATTATAATAATTAATCAGTATTGCTTGGTAATAATGTGTTGTGCTTTCTAATTAGATTGGTTGTGGAAGTCCAATTAAAAACCCTAAAATCTTCCAAGAGAAATCTTACAGAAAACTTCTAAGTCTTAAATACACTTAGTCCGAAATACACTTCCGGGGCCTGAAGACTGAATGACTATCGCTGTGGCGCTGGGCGCCACAGGATTCGGTTTCAAGTCCCGCCGGTGCCATGGATATTTGTAGTGATTTGGAGTTCACTTCAAACCATAGGTCTAAATAGGTCTTCACTTTAATCCTTGTCTAGATCGCAGGGCGGACAACTCTACTCGAAAAAGAAAACATCTGCCAGTAGGCAGATGGAGCTATTGCGTCAATGAAAGGGAAGACATACACTTCCGTTTAACTAAAGGTTTAGGTTGGAGGATATTTTTTAATGTAATTTCTTGGAGTGTTTGTTCAAAAAGAAGCGTGTAGAAAGCGTGGTGCAATAAAGCAAATCCTAGTGAGGAACCATGGCTGGCACTGTATGCGTTACATATCTGATGTTCTAGTGGTGAAAGATCAAGAAGAAAGTGCTTGGTATTTTCAAGAAATTTTACTTATTTTTAATTATTTTGAAATATTTTCGCGAATAAATTTCCTTTATCAAATATGAATGTAAAATAGCATAAATTTAAAATAGTGTTTTAATACTTGATAACTTTCTATTATAAAAACAAAAAATTTTTTAAATGAGAATATTTCTCTTTCTTCTGTAAACTCTACGTAAACAATTTCAAATTTGCTGCAATTAGTGTCAGTTAATAAAATAAATCGAAACAAAGGGTGCATTTGCTTGCATACCTTAAAAGAAAGATAACTTGGAGATAAATTAAGTAATATATGATATAATGTGTTAGAGATACAAGGTTCTAGAGTTTGCTATCAGCTTGATATTTCTTACAAATTGCAGTAACGAAATTTGAAGAGAACCCTCATCTACTATTGATTATCTAGATATAGAAAAGCCTCAAATCAAATCTGATCTGATATTAGAAATCTAATCTGAGCTGAATCTGTTATTAGAAAACAATAAATTTAAGACAAATTAACAGAATATATTAATGTTGGTTCTCTTAAATTGTTATAAAGTAGTCCACAATGTGAGCATGATCAATGTTCATGTATAGAATATAATACGAAAAAAATTGTTTATCAAAAATATATATAATAAATCTGGACGTATTACATTTAGTAAAGCTAAGAAAAACCAGTACTCAATTTATATTATACAATTTTATTGTTTTCATGTATTTATAAATTTTTACAGGCTTTTAATTTTTTAAATAAATTATTTGTTGAAACATAAACATATGGAAGCTATTTCGACTGAAGAGATTATTTTCAAAATTATTTCTATTCATCATTTGATTAAAAATTTAGTTGATAAAGAACAAAATAAAAACTCGCAAGATCTTTAAGTGTTTATTGATATTAAAACAAAATTATAAACAAGCATTTTAATTCTCATCATTAATTATACGAATTTATGGTCATTAATTTTAAAACATAATCAATGTTCATGTATAGAAAATAATACGATAAAAAATATTTATCAAAAAATCTATATGATAAATCTGGACGTATTATATTTAGTACAGCTAAGAAAATCAGAACTCAATTTAAATTAACAAAATTAAAATCTGGAATCTCATTTTTCTATAATTTTTTAATTATTAGGCTTTCTTTTTTAATAATAAAATTGATTTCTAATTATGTTTTTAGGCAGGGCATTTTAGTTTAAAAACCAACTATCAGTATTAATATAAATATTTTTAATGAATGCATTCATACAAACATTCATATAAGGAATTTAATTCAAATATTATAAAATTTGCTAGATAACTACAAAGATAGAATTTAATTTTTTATCACATCTAAATTAACAGCCAAAATATCAAATATTTGGCTAAATAGAAATGTATCTTACAGAAAAATTTGCTATTGTAAATTTTTATTTTTTTATGGTTATTAATTATTGTATCATTTAATTAGTAATACATACCAAATAAACTTTGGAATATATAAAACGAAAAATTTATATTAGTTAGAATTTTAAAAGGTTAAGAAAACAAACTGCAACCTTTTACAAAGTACATAAAGTTTATGTAGCAAACAGAATAAATTTTGAAATGTAGGAAAAATATGTAGATCAATTTGAATATTTTATTGTTAAAGGCTGAAACAATTCAATCATGTTATGTAAACACATTTGTTTATTCAAAACAATGATAAATATATCTGTGCATCCTTCAGCAAGAATCCTGATACCTAAATAATAACTGAAGCAAGAGAAAAAGCACTAGAAAAATCCTTGGACATCAAGAATATCGTATTCTGCATGTTGAGTGTTTTGGATAAGAGCCAAACAAACAACGAACATAAACATACAAGGAAATCCCATTTCAAAATTCTTTGCTGAGTCAACATTAAATTGCCACTATTTTCAACATTTTTCTATTCCATTCAACTTGAATATTTTGATTAATTACAAAATATATGTCAAATATTTGATAAATATGATATTTTGCATAAACTGAGAGATTTAAATACATTAGTAATATTTATTTATGCTTTATGCTTCAACTAATATTTGGATCATATATTTCTTCAACAGTAAATTTTATAAGAGAAAAATAGATACTTTTGATATATAATAATTTATTTATAAAAATAAAGCTTAGAATTATTTTCATATTAATATTTTGCTCATTAGTGGGTTTTAGATTCCATTTATAAACACAATTGTGAGTGCATTACTAATCATTTAACGCATTAAGTACTTGTTTGCTATTGTTGTAAGGATATGAACAGCCTGGTGATTTTGCTAATGTGAGTTTCTTATTACGTTGCTGGTAATGATTGCTCAGTTGCTTATTTTTTTTAATTTTCTCCATATATTTAGCAATTTATTTCACTAAAATGTATCATTTAGTCGGTCATTCTAGTGTTTCCTTATTTCAGGAGAAAGTAATTATTACCTTGTAGCGATTGATTGCTACAGTCACGAACATGTATGTCATAAAAAACTGTTACTTTGAATGCTCGTGCGATGTAAATGTTTGTCCATGAGGTTAAATCAAACTGCATTAAGAATCATAAAATTGTATGAAGATTGATTGAATTGTATATTGATGGTATAAAATTGTATTGTTACTGCATGAAAAACCATATTATGTATCATACATTATTGGTAAATCGTTTGGAATATTTTTTAAAAATTTCATAATTTCTTTTATGTTTATAATTTGAATTTCGAAACAGGTACAGTAAAGAATATATTATTCATGTCTTTCATTTAGAATGGCTAAAGGACCTGTAGAATTACTAAAGAACCATAAATTTTATGAAGAATGAATTGTATATATTTATTATACATCATTGTTAAATCGTTTGCAATATTTAAAAAAAAATTTTCATAATTATTTTTATATTTATAAGTTGAATTTGGAAACAGTATAGTAAAGAATATGTTATTTATGTCTATCATTTAGAATGATTAAATTACTTATTTAATTGTTTCCAATAAAATAAGGTCATTTTCAATACGTTTCAAAAATTAAATTTATGTTTATTTTACTCGCGAAATAAAAATATAACTTCCCTTTTTAATTGTTCTTTTCAACTTTTAAGATACATTAAAAAATTAACATTATGATTTTTGAAACTTTTTCTCAAACCTCTGAGTTTGTATTTAGAAATTTCTTAGTTAAGCTCTGTAAGTTTCAAAATAGTCGAAAACATATTGAAAAAAAATATTTTAATAATAAAATATTTATGTAGTAATTTAGGAGTTATTAAAAGTTGTTTTCGTGTATTTATAAATTTTTTCAGGTTT
The DNA here is from genome assembly GCA_021605095.1 of Caerostris extrusa. Classification (NCBI taxonomy): domain Eukaryota; kingdom Metazoa; phylum Arthropoda; class Arachnida; order Araneae; family Araneidae; genus Caerostris; species Caerostris extrusa. The sequence goes on along the minus strand of BPLR01004487.1, from coordinate 62,872 downwards.
TTAATTTTTAAATAAAAAAATTATTGAAATCCAAAAAGCTTGAAGATATTAGAACTAAAGAGATTATTTTCAAAATTATTTTAATTCATAATTTGGTTAAACATTTAATTAATGAAGAATATAAGAACACTCGCCAGATCTTTAAGTGTTTATTGATATCAAGACATAATTATTAACAAGCATTTTAACCATCATCATTAATTATAAGAATTTCTGGTCATTAATTTTAAAATAAAGAGTAATTTGAGCCAAATAATATACTCTTTTTCGAAACATAAAATAACAAAAAAGTTTTCCAATTCATGCATCAAACAAATCAACAATTTAATAAATAAAAAAAAAAACGTATTTACTTAGAAAATTCTATTTGAATTGTGTGAGTTTTTTTTTTTTAAAGAAAACTTTCAACAAAAAGGAAAAAAAAACTTCCACTTCTACTACAATTAAAAAACAGACGATTTTTAAATCTCCACTTAATTCCTTGGGGTTTTTTTTTTTTAAAGCCAAGGAACAAATATCCCATTTTATAGACCAGTAAACATCCAAACTTGTAAAAAAATAAATGTTGCGTCTAGTTCTTTTCACTTTCATGCTGGAAAATAAAAACGAGAAAAATTTTAGAATAAAAAAAAAAATGGAAGAAAAAGAAATTCATTCAAAAAGTGGAAAGGCGAAAACTTTTTTTTTTTCTTCCTCTTACGTATTTCAGCGTCCTATTCAAAGAGGCACCTTCTTTCAAAATCTTTTTATTTTTCTATACGTTTTCTCGCATACGTAAGAGGATTGATTTTATCCAGTATTCCCCGGTTGCGGTTCTAAATGCTTCAGAAAGTGGTTGAAAATGTTCCGATTTGCTTCAGACGTGTCGATTTTTTTAAAATAACCTTCTAAATTTCCAGAATAAAACGACCAATGAAGCAAAACCACACATTTCAATTGAGAATTCCGATGTGTAAATTTGCATTTTACCTTAAAAATGGAAAAATAACGAAAATTTAGGTGAATATTTCTTTTCGTATATTGGAGCATTCTACAATTGTGCTTGAGTATAGATAGAAATCTTTTCTACTGATTTTTATGTATTTTATTATATGTTTATTTTTAAATTTTTGAACATTTTTAGAGCAAACAGTGGGAAAAGTCCTCGACTTGTTTTAGACAATTCAAGTTTTTTTTTTTTTTTAATATATTCTAAATTTCCGGGATAAAAATTCTAACAAAGCAAAGCAACATGATTCTATCGAGAATTGGGCTTTTAAAAATATATACTGTATCAAAAATAATAGAGGGAAATATATTTATATACAACATTTATTATGTGTTCTATTTACTCTACTGAAGGATCATAGAATTATGTTTTATGTAAACTTTTCACCATCTAAAGAAACTGAGGCATATGAATGAACTTGTTCGGACATGTCGAATGAAGAATTTTAGAATGTGTTTTAAAGTACCAGGATAAAGCAGTTAATTCGAATTCTGAATTCATCTGTTTATGTTTTCAAAAATGTAAAGATAAATATTTTAGACAAATAAATTATATTTTTAAAATGTTGATTGTCTAAATTATTTAGTGTTTATTATACAATATTACGAGGGCCATGTAGATCTACCTCCTCGTGGCAACGTCTTATATTGCAAAATGATCTACAAACACAGCCTTCAGTCTGGCTCTCAGTGTGAGTTTCTTAGAGTTCTGCAGTGGAACTCAGATAGTTTGTTCCATTATCATTGGTGGCATTAATACGGCTTTTCTGCGTCACGATTGTCCCCGTAAACACCTTCACAGGATTGAACTGACTTCTAACCCTCTCTATCTCCTGTGTGATAATCAGGAAAAATGGACATGCCTCACCTTGCTTCCGGTTCAGCACCGCTTCCTGTTTTTCTCTGGAACGGTTATTGGATTGCCAGACTTAAGTTGATTGACTAACTGATGCCATTTGTTTCTATCTTGTGCTTTGCATTTATTGTTTTATGATATCTGTTGCCCTGTAAACTTGTCATTGGAAACAAAAAAAAGAAATATACAATCTTATATTTTTACATTGCAATAAAATATTATTTATTTCATGAAAATTTCAGATGCTTTAAAGAAAATAACTTGAAACATTTCGGTTATCTTTAGATGTATGGAGTTTTTATTTTCTATATTTGAAGAATAAGAAGACTTTGAAGCAAAATTACACATTTAAAAATAATACGTTATTTTAAAATTTTACTTCTCAAAAATGGTAGTATTGAATGGTTTCAAATAATAAATTACTTTATGCCTTCATAAGTTAAAGAAAAAGTAGCAATAACGTTTTCAATAATCTATCTAATTTGAGAATGATTTTTTTTAAATAATGACAATTATAATAGTCTAAATAAATCAGAATGACTTATCTGAAATTAGCACAAAAAATGCATGCGTTTGATTGAATCTGTAGGATCTACTGTGATATCAAAATGAAATCTAAAATTTTCAAATCGTTATAACTATTTTGAGGCATCATTAGTCTGCAGTACTGTCATGGATGACCATTTGTTAGTGAAACAGAAGAATTTTGTCAGAGTTATAGGTGGTCAAATTATAAAATCGTAAAATGGGAGTCCTACAATGGTTCATAGATTTTAACAACAATTTCAAACCATAAGTTCGGCATCTTAGTAGTACAACCAAAGATGGCTATGAAGTACGTTACGGTTTATTGCCCTATATTCGTAGCTGTAAGTGAAAAATAACTGGAATATCATCCACAAAACAATTTAGAACTTTCTTTGCTGAAGAAACCGGAACGATGGCTTCAATGTCTTCTATGATAAAAGACCTCATGATGGTTGTCAGCATACAAGGAAATGGGCAATTTGTGGCTACTCATTTCGCTTAACAGGTGAAATCTTCTCAATAAATTTACTAGATGATTGACCGAGATATGTACTCTACACGAAATGTAGAATTATAATTGTCAATTGCCACGCAAAACTATAGCAGACATTATTTAACTGAAAAAACCTGGAACCTCTTATTATTAAGACAACATATAGGAAATTTATGTGAAAGAGATGGTATTATCTGTATGTGACGGATTTAACCAATTTATTTCGGCACACAAACATCTATGTATTTGCCTGTGGAGTCGGAACTGCTAACGACCATGGTGATGACATCATTGTCTATTTTTTTGTTATCCCGATGCAATAAAGTATAATTTCATCAAAGAGAACATGTAACCACACAAGCCAAATGTGATTAAAGATTATCTTGAGGCAGCAAAAACTTTAGCTTATTAAATGACCAGGTCAATTTCTAGATCGGAATCTCATCGATTATGTTTAAGATACTCTAAGGATTCATGTATACCGCTCTGAATTCTCTTTTTAATTTGCTTTATTTTAGTTTTTTTCTTAATTCATGAAAGCCAATATATCTTACTATGATTCCTTTTAAGCTATTAGACTACATTATTTATGGCATCATACACCATTGATTCATGTGATCATATCAAATATTGCTGAGGAATTTTTGTAATGAAACACGATTTGTCTATTTTATGTACTAATTTCTAAAATCTTATAATTGGTTTTCATGTTTCTATAAGAAACTATGACAAAGACTTGTGAAACGGACATTGCATACAACACCCTTATATGCATACTTCGTCTCACTTTCATTAAAATTACCAAATATCATAAGTTTTGTTATTCATGAAGTCACAATTTTTGAGTTTTCGCTATTTTTTATGATTTTTTTTATCTTAACTGATGTAATGTGTATAGAGTAAATAAACTTGTATGACATTTTTAAGTGTATTTCTTACATACTTATTAAAGAATTTATTAATAAATTTAGAGTATATCGATTAGCTACTTACTTAAACAATAGATCTTTTCAAAATTGCAAATTTATCTTTCAAAAGAAATATATTCATCTCTATCCACACACTAGTAAAAGTTTATACTGACATATTGTAGAAGGAATGTGCTTCTTAAATCCTTTATTAAAATCATTTATTGTATATAGATGCAAATGTAAGAAGGAAATTAAAAAAAAAAAAACTGTGTTATATGCATTAATATAGACATATGAAATTTCAATAACACAGACAGAATTAGAAAATGCTGGTTTAAATAGGTTCTTCGTCATAAAGGATTTATATGAATATTTAGCTTACTTCAAATGCATTGTTGAATAAATTTGGTTGATTAAATTGAAAAACGGCATTTTACATTCATAATTGAAGTCTCTACGGAGTTTATTGAACTCAGTTATTAATTAAATGGGTTTCCTTGGAGTTTTGTAAGTTGTGGCTTATTATTTATAAATTAGTCTACAATTTATGTAAATACAACGTATAAATATTTTTTATTTTATATTGATAGCATAAAAACACAAAATTCTCAGTTTTTTTGAACTATTATTATTTAATATGTATTTATACAAAGAAATTATTATAATTAAAAATATATTTGTATAAATGCTTTCGTAACATTTAATAACAATTTTAACGTAACAATACTTATTAAAATACATGTTATTCAATTTATGTCTTTTATGTAACTTATAACTATTTATCCATAAATAATATATACATACATCTGCATTTAAGTTTACAATTTAATCAAAATTCAGATGCAACATTCTTTGGTACTATACACTGTATCAAATACAAAAAATTTTGAAAATAATTATTAACCTGCAAGTTCTACTATAATTGAAAACATTTTTCATTTATTCTTTCAACTTTTTTTCAGTACATTTTATACATTTTGATTATGTATCACAGTAAAAAAAAAAAGTGCAGTTTTTGAAAAGTGATATTTATAGAAATAAAAATGTAAAAAATTTTATTTGAAAAATATCGTATCTCAACTTTTATTACTGAGCTATGTATTCCCCATTAACTTCAATCTGAAGTAAATCCGAAATATTTTGTCGTTTAAGTTGTACCTTTCAGACTGAATAAATAAACAGAAAATCCCAAAGACATTTTTTTTTCATGATGCTAACAAATCCAGTAAATAAAAATTATTACGAAAAGATATTATTATTTATTAAAAATTTGTTTTTCCTTCCAGCATAAAAGCTTAGTAAGCTTTCAACAAGACATCTTTTACTGTATGTTTTATAGCTATAGTTTTAGTTAATAAGAAAATATTTGTACACAAACAACATGCATCTTCATTTTAAAGTACGCAGTTACTGAACACTAACAATAAAAAATGCAACAGAGCATATATATTTCATTCCCTGTTAATTTATATATATTTATTTTTAAATGACAATATCTTTCATTTCAATGCTATTAGCAGAAGATATATTAACTAATATAAATTTAGCAGGAATTGATTAAAGTTATCTTTATACAATTTCAAATAGTTATTTTTTATTTTTATTTCATTATAATTACTTCATGTCATTACATCTGTTTTGTTAAATATTTATTTTTCCTCTTTAGGTATATTTGAAGAAGCCTTAAATAAATCTGTTTTAAGCTATTTTACAGTTTTTGTTTGTTAAATATTACAGCAATAACTCAATAATCTTAATAAAATTCTATGTAAATTATGTGCTCTGCATATGGACAGCCTTGTTGATTCATAAACATTTACATTTTTAAATCAAAAGACGTACAAAAGATAGTTCATATTTTTAAGATAACTATTTCAAAGTTATTTATATTCTTTATTTCTTTATAATTTTATTGATATTTTCAAGAGTGATTTATTTATTTTGATATTTTGGTATTCATTATTTTATTTTATCCTATGCATTTTGCAATCAAGAATCTTAGAATATATCAAAACATGGAAATTTTTTTTTAATATTTCATGATTAAACACTTTTCCTGTAACAATTATGTATTATAGATCTATATTTCAACTAAATGATCTAAATTTAATTCGGCAAAAGAAAATTTCTCAGAAATAACCAATTATCAAATATATTCTTTTTATTCTAACTTGAATGATTACAAATGTTATGTGTTGATTTCTCCATTTAATAACTGGTATATCATAATAATTTCTATAATAAACTTTTGCTAAATAATTGTGATAAAATATTGCATACACATAAAGAAATCGGATCAATTAGAAATATTAGTATATCATTTATATTTTAAATCAATTAGCTAAAGTAATATTAGAATTTATTCCTGTATAGTTTGTAAAACAAACTAAAAAAAAAGGTAACTGACAGGAAACTCATAAGCATTCATTATAATTTTATATAAATGTTTTAAAATGAGTTAATTAAAATATCCTTCATTTTTAAATAGAAATATTCATATTTCTATGCCTTAATTTCAAAATTTTATTAACAAAGTTATCAGCTATTTAATTAGATTTTATTCATTTTTTAGAATAATTAAAAGGAATTTCAATAGAAATTTCCTTCTATAATTGTATTAAGATGAATTAATTAGCTTAACATCTATTATATTCCATGAAAATTACTCTATTGCAAAAATCTCTAAATTCAACATAGAGATAAAAGATTCATGTTGAATATAATATAAAAGAGTTTAAATAAAGACTTTTAGCAGAATCGTGGTAGACTCATAACCTAATGCTGAAATACTAAGAAATATTTTTCTTTTTCATTTCGGAAATGTATGATTAATACAAAAACACTTTCATTTTACATAGCTTTTCTTAATATTTCGTTAAATTTAAAATTGCATACAAAGAAACAATTAGTACCTTATTGAACGTAATTATTTAAATTTTTTATCTATGAGAATATTACTGATTACCCATGAGGATTTGAGTTTTCATTTTTTTTTATATTTATCAATATATGTACTTATTTTTCCAAATGACTGATTTTATGTGATCTATATTCTTAAGAACAGATTTTTCATACTTTTTTTGAAAATGCTATTAATTTTTTTTTTTTTAAATTTACTGCTTATTCTATTTTGCATAATGCCAATTAATTTTATGTACAGTTTATGCTTTTTTTTTTCATTTCTATGCCCTTTTTTCAATTTTTATGTCTTTTTCCAAATGTTTTTCTTTTGGATTTCAGTAGCCTGTACTGTACTCAGAAGGGGTAACATTTTCAGAAAAAAAGGTTTTCTGGAATTAATATTTGACAAAAAAAAAAAAAAAAAAATACGACTGAATGCCAATGAATAATAAAAAAATATATAAGAGGATTTCTAATTTAACGAAAAAGATCTTAATTTAAATGGATAAAGTTTGTCTAATTTTCATCTACTTCTTCTAATATTTAAGAAAATTTATTCTCATTTACAACGGTTTTCATAAATTCTAATTTAGTATTTTATTAGTGATATCTTTTACTTTTATAGATACCCCTTAAACTATTTTTATACGATATTCTTTTTTTACTTGAATTGAGATAAAAATATTTTATGCTCGTTTTTTAATCACTTTCACGGCACTAACGTAAAGCTTAAAGTTTTAAGATTTTGTAGAATTGATAAAATTTTAAATGACAAAAATGAAGGCTGTGAAGTCATTTCTTTTTAATGCAATAATTAATAGCATAACTACTGTTTTAAAATGAGGTTTAGATTTTCTTATAAATAAAAAACAGTCGAAATTAAGGAATACTTAAGAAATGTGTAGAATTACATTCTTTTTAATTAAAAAAATTATTAATCTCCCGAATTACTCAACTTACTGAATTTCAACAGCAAAAAAGGAGGATGTTTTTTATTGATGAGCATTTCACTTGATTAAACTAGCGTTACTTAAATTTCAACACTGTGTGCTTGCTATATTGCATCCACATTTGTGAAACCACGCTTTTAAGCAAACACTTTCAAATTTGGGATTGACAGATTCCCTATTTTCTGCTACAATGCTATTTTTATTTATAAATTTTGTTTTAAAGAAGTATTTTTCTGCAAGTAAAGGAAAAAAAAAAAAAGAAATCTGCGGAAATCTGTGAATATTAAATTATCATGTAAGCATGCACCTTTTAAAAAAACCGAAAGTTCTTTTTATATGTACTTTCATGGAATTAAAAATTGTAATTCTATTGAAAATACAGCAACAATGATTAGATTTTCCATGTTTTGTTTTGTACAATTATTACTTAAATGAAGATTAATGAGAATACTTAGATATGTTTTACACAATTTGTTACTTAAATGAAGGAAAATTATTACATCAACCTAATTAGGATTATACGAAAATTTGACAAACACAACCAAATCCACGAAAGTCAGAAATAGTACTTTTTGCAAAGATATATAATTATATATATATATATAGGATTATACGAAAGTTTAATAATACCAGACAAATTCATGAAAATTTTTAAAAATAAATATTTTTCCAAAAAAGAAAGAAAATGAAGTCTGAATCTCACAAATTTCTACTTATCACATATAAGCACGTCGAAGTTCAATAATTACTTTAAAGAATTTGCGGCATTACAATAACATGAATGAAGTTCAATAGACGATAATTACAGTATTATAAGAATGTAAACTAAGTTCAATAGGCGCTAATTATTATATTATAGGAACATAAACGAAGTTCAATAGGCACTAATATTGGTATAAGAACGTTAACTATATTCAATTGATATAGGAATATCATATAAATACTACATCATCACATAAACACTGTAGTACAAATGCAATTTTCGATTAACTTCGCTCTCACTTGCATTATTCATTCACCATCTTACGCATCTATCAGTATTTAAAATACTAAACAAATTTTCTTCATTTGTGATTTTGGCGACGTTATTTCTATTAATTTTATAATATATATATATATATTTAGAACTACTTCATAATTTTAATAAAGATTCATTCATACATTTTTTTTTTTATCATTCCGTGAGTTTTAATTTCTAAAACACAATCTTTGAACACATTTCTATTTTTTTCTCCATATTTTTTGTGTACAATTTGTTATTTCAGATTAATACCATTTTCACAAAAATCGAATAAATTCTCTTTTTCGTGTCAGAAAAATAAACTAAACTAAAAACTAAATTTAACTATAACGTAGTAGACACATAACTTTCAAAAATTGATTCCAATACCTTACTAAACATATTTTCAATATAAAACTGAGTTTATTTCATTTAAAAAACACGCTGAATCATAACTGTATATTTGCTTCAAGGAAGACATAGGGAGATGCAGCTCTCTATTATAGGCCAAGATGAATAAATTGGCGGAGTGTGAACTAAGCCAGTACTTCTGTATTATAACGCCATACTCCTGAATCAGCGACGCGCTCGGGTGAGTGAAATGCAATTCGGGTTGATACTGAAATTGCATGCCAGTCCAAGTCGGTGAAATGTTCTGCCTAACTGGCAGAAACGCAGACAAGTTAAGATAAACTGCAACTTGAGATACATTATATAGCGCTACTGTTATACACTTTATTAGGAAAACGGGGATCAATTTCTTACGACAACCTTACAAAAGGCAAAGGTAGTGTTTTGTAGAGTTCCTAAATTCCTAATATCTCTGCACTTCTTTTACATAATTAAAGAATTAAAATTAATATTTATTCCAAGAAGATTATTTCATATTAAGAAATTAAAGGAAATAAATCATCAGACGTTGCGACCCATACTGCACCAGATGTCATTTCCAGCTTAATGAGATTTATTTAAAAATTAAGGTCAAGGTTTGGTTTGTCGGTCATTTTGGGTCATCTGCGCACACTTTAGGTTAATTTGGGACCTACAGTTTAATGTGTATTCCGAACCACTAACAAATACCCATGCCCCCACCAGGATTCGAATCTGAAGCCTGTGGTGCCAAAGGTCAGAGAGCTAGTCACTTGCCCATTCCTCATTTTAAGGAGAATATTCTATCACTCCATATGAAAAACGTATTAAATAAACATTATTTTTTATTCATGGAAGTTATAAAACAAAGTAAAATAGACGGTACAGATAAATACCATAAAACAAATGTTAGTTTAATGTAGAGTATATTTAATGGCGAACCTATTAAAGCAGTTTTAATCCCAAAAATAGAAACAGAAAATTTAAATCGGTATCTAAGTAAAAGCAATTATGTATTTTTAGTTATTTTATTTATTTAAAAAATAGCCAATAATTTTATTATCTTTTTTTTACATTTTAATGCAATTAGAATTTTAAAATAAGAAAATAAATAAATAAAATAAGTACAAAAAAATTCTATACTTCACAAAATTTACTGCAGCATGTTTGATAAAGTAATTTTCATTCGTTCTATTTCAATATGTTTTTAATAAATTATTCGAGAGATTGAAGAAAACATCTCCTGTCTCGAAATCTGCCAGTATAGCCAATCATTTTATTATCTTTTTACATTTTAATGCAATTAGAATTTTAAAATAAGGAAATAAATAAATAAAATAAGTACAAAAAGAATTCAATACTTCACAAAATTTACTGTAGCATGTTTTATAAAGTAATTTTCATTCGTTAAAAAATGTGAAACTTTTAGTTAGCACGAATCATTTGATTATACTTCCCTATCTTGGCTAAGACAAGTCTAGGATTTATCTACAATTTTTTTTTTTTGTCAGAAATTTTAAATTTCATACAAAATGTCTTAAAAAATATTATATTTTAATATAATATTTTATAGTTGTTTTTTTTTTTTTTGTTTTGTTTTTTTTACGTTTTTGATATTTATTGCAAAAAGTTTTAAAGAAAAACAAATTGGCAAACCTTTTTAAATTATTTGATAAATATATATTTTAAAATATATATCACATGCATAGTTCAATATGATTTATATCTAAAATTGTCTTAAAAACTACATTGGCAATAAATCGTAAATACGTTTGAGGATAAAATTATAAAATTTCATTCCAAAATTTGACTAAAATATTATATAATAACAATTAATTTATTTTAAAAAATTGTATTCATTCTAAAAACTTATAATGCTAAAATAATTTTTTACAATAGTTAGTGCTTATTAAAATAAACAAATAAATTGTGTTTATAAAATCGGTGAATAAGGTAAAAAGTAGCATCTATTAGTTTGAAAATTGATTAAGTCAAATTACTAATTTATTTCTATTTAACGAATTCATATTTTTACATAATTTTTGCTCTCATAAATATATAATTCAGATCAACCACAATGAATTTAAGATTATCATCTGAATTTATGAAATGAATTATTATTGATATTTACACTTTTATACTTTGTTTTACAGGAATACTTTCGCTATAAATAATTTAGTATGTATTGTGTATGGAAACGTTATTTTATGTATTAAACGACATTATGTATTGAAACGTTATTATGTTATGTTAATATAATCTCATTTTGAGCAATGAAAGATTTATTTAAAAATATAGATTTTTCTAATTGATTTTTCAACTAGTTTTAATTCAAGAATTATATTAAATAAGAATAAATTAAATTAATTTTAAATTTAATTATTCCAAAAGGCTTTTGTAAATTAGAATTTATTAAACTTATGTTTTCTAATTGCTAATATATTTGAATTCTGTATAAATAATAATTTTAATTAATATTTTAATGTTGTTTTCTTTTGTAAATTTTCCTTTGCTTCCATTTACTTTAATATAATGTATTTTTCATAATAATATGATAATAACATTCAAAAAAATATTACTGAAGAGTATGTTCAATAACTTAAATGCAAGTTCAGACATTTAAAATTAAATATTTTCAAGAAAACCTTATTTATTTAACTTGTAATAACTATAATTCTTTGTAACTATACGATTAAGAAATACTTAACATATTTGTTTAAATAAGAGATAAGTTTGTTTCATGTTAAACAATGTCGTGTTTCAATATGTTTTTAATAAATTATTCGAGAGATTGAAGAAAACATATCCTGTCTCGAAATCTGCCAGTAGGCAGACGCCTTGATCCGCCCTGAAGCTGTTGCGCCAATGAAGAAGAAGAATTAGAGAGATTTTGCATATTTACATAAACCTATTTTAATATTCATGAAATATATTTATGTTTCTACATGATTAAATACTTCTTAAGACATTTATAAAGTAAATACGAATAATTGTATTGCAAAAATTTTGAAATTCTACAAAAATAAATAATTAAAATGAAAAAGGTGTATACTTGTATAATTTTTTTTTTCCTTAATAAAAAAAGGAAAAAATATGGGTTTTTCTTTCTAAATACTCAAATTAAATATTTAAGTTAATTTCTTATCTATGTATTTTCCCCTCATAAAAAGTAGAACACCTTTTTACTTCAGAATTTTCAAAGTTAAACTATATCATTGTAATGGCGAAATATATTATTATATGAAAGCCTTTTTAATACTACCTGAGTTTCATGTTACAATTGCAATAAAGTTAGAAATTCAATGATAAATTTCGAGAAAAAAATTAAATCTAAAGTTACAACATTCCAAAATATAATTAGGGACCAGTGTGTTAAAAATCGACTAAGTAATAGCAAAAATATCTGATTGAAAAAATATAACGCCTAAATTAATTTTACACAAGTGAGTCAAATTAAACTAGAATATGGAAATATTTTAGTATCTATCACTTTCTGTTTATATACATACATATATATCTATATGTATGTCTGATTATTTATACTATATGTATATATATATATATATATGATCATTTATACTATATATATACACTGAAGTGACAAAAGTCATGGGATAGCAATATGCAAATTTTCAGATGGCAGTAGCATCGCGTAGAGCAGGTATAAATGAGCAGTGCTTTCGCAGAGCTTTCATTTCTGTTCAAGTTATTCATGTGAAGAGGTTTTGACGTGATGATGACCGCACGACGGGAATTAACAGACTTTGAACGCGGAATGTTAGTTGGAGCTAGACGCATGGGCCATGCCATTTCGGAAATCGTTAGGGAATTCAACATTCCCAGATCCACTGTGTCAAGAGTGTGCCGAGAGTATGAAATTTCAGGCATAACATCCCACCATGGACAGCGCAGTGGTCGACCGCCTGCACTTAACGACCGAGACCGGCGACGTTTGCAAAGAGTCGTAAATTCTAACAGACAAGCAACACTGCGTCAAATAACCGCAGAAATCAATGTGGGACGTACAAGGGACTTGTCTGTTAGAACTGTGCGGAGAAATTTGGCTTTCTTGGGCTATTCCAGCAGAAGACCGACTCGAGTGCCTTTACTGACAGAACGACATCACTTGAAGCGGCTCTCGTGGGCACGTGAGCATATCGGTTGGTCCCTAGATGAATGGAAAACCGTGGCCTGGTCCGATAGAGTCACGATTTCAGTTGGTAAGAGCTGATGGTAGGGATTCGAGTGTGGGCGCAGACCCCACGAAGCCATGGACCCAAACTGTCAGCAAGGCACTGTTCAAGCTGGTGGTGGCTCCGTAATGGTGTGGGCTGTTTTTTCATGGCATGGACTTGGTCTTCTGGTGCGACTGGACCGAACATTGACTGGAAATGCTTATGTTCAGCTATTTGGAGATCACTTGCAGCCATTCATGGACTTCATGTACCCAAACAACGATGGGATTTTTATGGATGACAATGCGCCATGTCACCGGGCTACAACTGTTCGCGATTGGTTTGGAGAACATTCTGGACAATTCCAACGTATGATCTGGCCACCTAGATCGCCCGACATGAATCCCATCGAGCATTTATGGGACATCATCGAGAGGTCTGTTCGTGCCCAAAATCCTGCACCATCAACGCTTTCACAATTATGGACGTCTATCGAGACAGCATGGCTCAATATTCCTGCAGAAGACTTCCAACGACTTGTTGAGTCCATGCCACGTCGAGTTTCTGCACTTCGCCGGGCGAAAGGAGGGCCGACACGATATTAAGAGGTATCCCATGACTTTTGTCACTTCAGTGTATATATTTATTAAACGTATAGTTATATAGGATAATAGTTAAATAAATAATGATTTCTTGAAAATATTTAAATTTAAAAGTCTGACGAAAATGCTTGAACTTCTATTTAAATATCATTTATAATATATGTATTTGCCGTGATTTTAAATAATTTACTTAATAACATAATGTTTAATTTTAAGAAAATAAATTTTCAAAATTATTATTCAAAACTTATTCAGTTTTATTAATTTTTAAAAGGGTCTAGAAGTTTCATGTTATTCAAAACGTGAATCGACCAACATTAAAAGAAAAACATTTGATATGTTTTAAAATCTTCATAAAAGTAGTGCATTACATTTATGCGTATGAAGACTTTTCAACTTAACCGTTTTTCAAAATTTTGTCATTTTTTATTCACATTTTCCCTGTAAATGTATTGTTTAATTTATTTATTTTAATAGTACCGAACAGTTAAATAAATATTAATTGATTAAATTGCGGTAGTACTCAGAAAAACGCACTATTTTATATACAGAATTATAAGAACCTTTAATATTTCTCTGTTCTAGCGAGCTTCTATTTTTAAAAGTTATATTTTTATTAAACTAGGACGTAATATGGCACGGAATATGTACACTTAATTTATCATTTATATTTTCTCCATTTAAGGCAGGTTATTAAAAATACGTATAATAAATTAAAATGACTTTTTGGTTTGCCAATTTAACAAGCAATATATAAAAAAAAATTTAATCAATTCCTATTTTTTTTTCATTATATTGCAGAAAAGGCCTTTACAAATAAAGTTGAAATTTTCCTCGTACATCTGGAGCCATCTATTATTAGATACATGCAACTTAAATCTAAAAAACACTAAAATTAATAAATTTAATTTAATTAATGAATTAAGATTTGAAACACTGCATTACATCAAGTTTTATCCACTACAAGTTCAAAAAAATGTATTTAAACTTGAGTGGATGAATAAAAAGTATTTCATTAACGTCTAAAAATTTAAAGAAGATATATTTAGGGAGAGCATGAACTAATAGTAAGAATTGAAAAAAGAAAAGGCAAACGCCAGTTTTATGACGTTCAAAATTAAAATATTCTTTTTGCAAGAAGCGTTTATTTCTATAAGTATTTTAAAATAATAATATTTATCTGAATGTTAACATATGTCACATATTTATATATTTTATTCTATTTAGCACATCTGTTTATGCAATGTATGATATTAAATCAATTTAGTTATTCTAGCATTATCTCAAAATAAGAATTTAAATATTTGACTAATAACAATAGAATTTTTAATCAATATGCATTTATTTATATATTCATATCCAGTTTATCCAAACACTCCCATTCTTGTTTTTTGGAAGCAAGAAAAAAATTATTATTTCTTGTTCAATATTCAAGAAAGTTACCAAAAAGTTTCACCAAAAGAAATATTTGTAGAAAACTGATTGTCAGAAAGCTTTAGAACATAGATAGTTCGTTCCCATTTTCTATCTTAAACTGCGGTACAAATTTTCTTTTTTTTGACTAGAAATATTTCTATATATTTGTATTCTAAAGTCTGCTGGAAATGTTTAGGATAGAACGACACATCCGTTTAGTACCCAGTCAGACCAACACCAAATTCAAATTTTTGTCTCTCACAAAAGTATAATAATAAAAAAAAATAGTAGAAGTCTAAAAAATGTAAGAGGAAAATACTTCTTTTAAATTTGAAAGTAGGCGCCAAGCCAACTTGCCATAAATGATTTCGAACAAGACGTTGATGTTTGAAGATATTCTTTTAAAGGTTAACTTTAGAAAAAGTAAAAGGTTTTTTTCCTTTTTCATTCTAAATTGGAATGCAAAGAAAAGTTTTTGCAGCTAGTCTTTGCTGTGAAATATGGGTTGAAATTCTGCACAAAATAAAAGCAATAGAGCACTCGTTCAGCCAATTTGGAACAAAAACTCTCTTGCATAAATGAGAAAATATAGAGGGGAGTTGAGATGTTTGAAGCTGAAGAGAGAAAATATCTGCTGCAAAAAGTTCCCCAATAGAGAGATAATGCTGCTTTTTGTCGTATATGTCGCTTTTAGATTGCCTTACTGTTTCGCCCAGTTTAATATGTTCCTTTTAAAAAGCAAACTTGTTAGTCCACGAAGAGAGGGTTAATCTAAGAGCTATTACGTATAACTATTTGGATGATGGAGGTTTTCAAGACTGCCATAATAAAAGGAGAAATAGAAATTATTCTTTTTTTTTTTTTAGAATGTTTTCTTAAGAAAATATTTTCTCGATATATCAAAGGAGAGATGAAAAGAATCATTTATTATATTTCTGGATTTCCTTTTGTAACTTCCTGTTGTTCATTTCGATAGGAGATAACTGTCATAGATTGTATCGTTGAATTTTGTTCCTGTTAAGGGTAAAAATATTGAAGAAATTCTAATCTATATAAGCTTATCAATTTGAATTTGTGTGAATTTTAATTGAAAAATTTATTTTTAAATGAAAAATATATATTATTTCTTAAAATTTGTGTAAATTTTAAATTTTGATGTTTATTTTAAAGAAGGATGTAATTAATAGAATATTATATAATAAAAGATTAACTTATTTTTAATAACCATTTATTATTATCAATAAATACTATTATCATTAATTTAGTAATTAATAAAACTAATTTGTAAAAATATATTATTAAATTATTGCTGCCATATTATCAATAATATACTTTATTGATTAAGTTTGCAAATTATAGTAATAAACTAAAAAAATTTTAAATTGCGTACATATCTTTAGTTTGGATTGTTTTAATTTTAAAACTTGTTTTTAATAAATTTACGACTTTTATTTAAAATAATTACAATAATTAATAATAATTACAATAATTTTTTTTTTTTAATAGATTGTGTCATTGAATTTTGTTCCTGTTAAGGGTAAAAATATTGAAGAATCTCTAATGAAAAACTATATAAGCTTATCAATTTAAATTTGTGTAAATTTTAATTGAAAAGCTTACTTTTAAATTAAAAAATTATTATTTTTAAAAATTTTAAATTTTTATAAAAATATTTTCAAATTTTAAATTTTGATGTTTATTTATGACATTAAATTATTTTCTTACTACGATTTTAACTGACTTAAATGATTGTATCAATAGGTCTTGTAATTGAAGGTGCGAATTTTAAAGAAAGATATAATTATTAAAACTTTATATAATAAATGAGTAACTAATTTATTATTAATAGGCATTTCTTATTAATAATAAATACTATTAACAATACACTTTGGTAATTAAAAAAACTAATTTTTATTAATAAATTATTAAATTATTGCTAGCCATATTATTAATAATAAACTTTATTGATTAAGTTTGCAAATCATATTAACAAACGGTAAAAGTTTTAAATTATGGACATTTCTTTAGTTTGGATTGTTTTAATATTAAAACTTGTTTTTTTAGATATTTGTGACATTTATTTACAAGGATTTAAATAACCTAATAAATTAATTTTAATAATAAATTCAAAAAAAAACATCATATCAATGATTTGAGAAATAACTATCATTTTTCGTTATTCTATTGTAAATTTTTTTTTTAATTTGCATTGTGTTTTTTTAAAATCATATCACAAGAATTTAAAAGGAAAATATATATTAATCAAGGAATAATTTTTTACTCTAATTAAATAAAATGTCAAATCAAAAAGAAATTATTTTTGAAAAATAACTTGTTAAGGACTACTTATGATATTTAGAAATATTCTCAAGTAACTATTGACAATAAAGTTATCTATTTTTATTTTTTACCTTTGTAAGATGATAACAGCTTGCTACTTTTGTAACTAAGTTATTTAAGAGTTAATATATTGATTATAAAATAAAATGCTACTTTTAAAAGTTATTGCGGTTTGCACTTAATTTTATGATACTATGGTTATTGAGCAATCGAGAGAGTTCAAGAACGTCATTTTTTACATTGCTCATAAGTGATATTTCATCAGTTCTAGTTTATTTAGTATTAGTAAAAATATCATACCATTTGAATGATGAAATAGTTTACTGAGTTGAGTAATAAAAACATAAAAAATAGTTTATATAACAAAGTAATAATAAGTAATAAACATGAAATAGTTTACTTTTTCATGTTTACTGAAAAATGCCATGCTTATCAATATTTTTGCTCATTGTATTTTCTTCCTTTTAAATTTTAAATTTTTGGTTTTAAAATTCTGTAACTTTTAAACATTAATCATTGATATGGTAGTACAGGGTATAAACCTCGGTACTCCAAATAAACATCAGCCTTTACGTTACGTTAAAAGTTTAGATATCAGTCGTATAGTAAGTACTCCATAAGGAATTATGAAAAATATTGGATAATTCAGTTGACAAAATATTTTCAGAGGTAAAATTAATCAAAAACTGAGTATGGTCATTTCAAGGGCAATACTGGTAAATTTTTGCTGCTCATAATGATAAACACGTGAAGGTTTCCAGTAAATAAAATAGTAACCTAATAGTAAAAAAATAGTAATAAATAATCACGCTTCCTTTACCTTTCATCCCTAAAATAATATGTTTTCCTAGTAATAAATAAACAAGAACCGATGAAATATCCTTTTCGTGTGATGCCAAAAATTAACATTTTGAACTCACTAGCTTGTTGAAATAAAGAATGGCAAAAAGTGCAGTAAATGAAGTTGTAAAGCACATTTGTAATTTTAGGCCAGATTTCAAAAATAAATTATTTGTAAACTATTTATTTGTAGTAAGTGGGATAATCGAATATAGTAACTCTTTTACGAAAAGAAAAACACGAGTAAATAAATTATTTTCCTTTTAATCTAAATAAGATTAAAAAGTAAATTCTGCAAATAATTGTTTCATTCCCTTTTATTAGGAAAAATCATTAAACTTATATTAAAAGCAGTTAATATTATTATAAAAAAGACTTAAAACACATCTAACAAAGATTTGTTAGATTGAGAATATATTTTTCTAATATAATTGAATTAAGAAAAATTTTTTTTCAAAATATCTTGAGGGATATAAAAGATCATTTTCTATAAATCTAGATTTTCTTTCACCACATTTTTGTTATTTTTTTCTGACGATTGAGACCGTTATAAATGATTGCGTGTTTCAATCTTTGGTATTTCAAGAGTAGTAGGTCTTAAATTCAAAAGATTTATTATTATTGTAGAAGTATCGACAGTTAAATTTATCAGCCTGTTATTTTTGTTCTAATTTAGGGAACTTTTATTTTGATACGCTATTTTTTTCAAAGTTTGAGATGTACAAAATTTGATTTATATCAAGTCATAAAATGTGATATAAAATTTTATAAAGAAATGAAGAAATATTAAAAAATTATATAATTAAATTTTAAGAGTTTAATAATATTATCATTTGATGAGTTTTATGTTATATACAACTGATCATTTATGGAAAAAAAACTAGAATTAAAAATGCACTTGTTTAGTCATTTAAAAAAAAAGTAAATATATATTTTTAATAGAAATATTCATATGAAATTTTTATTGATTTATCCATAAGTAAGATTTTACATCAAAATTTTGGACTTCAGTTATTTTTAATATCTAGTGTATCTAAAGAGACAATTAAACATTAATAAAAAAGTATAAGTAATTAATTTTATACATTAATTGATAAACTAATAATACTCGATAGCTTCTAACATGAAATTTTTATCAATTAGATATGTGACATAAAATCTTTTTAAACAAGATATTAATATAATGTATTATCCTGAAGTATTAATCTGTTATTGTTAAAATTTATCTATTAAAATCTTCATTATCGAATTAATTGAATTTTAAATTAATTATAATTTTTAATAATTTATATATTTTAATGCGAGAAATTAAATATTAAATAAGCATTGTAATATTTATAATCAATTTTCTAGTATTACAATAGATTATTTAAACATTATCCTTAAAATGAAGAAATAATAATATAATCGAGGAATATTAATATAATTATTTTTAAAAAAATTATTTTTCAGTTAGAATATTAAATATTAGAAATTTAAACTTCATGAATTAAATATTTAAAAACTACTCGGAAATAAGTGAAATTTAAGATATATATGCATATGTATATATATATATATATATGCATATATATCATTCATTTATTATAATTGACTTAAAACAATATATTAATTTGTAAGATATTCTTACATAAATACGATAGACATATGCATAATGTAACTAACTTTTATTAAAATATTTAATATTTTTGATATTTATCAAAAATTTTTCCAAATTTTTTGTTTATTTTAATTTTTGAAAGTTAATCGTAAATGTAATAAAATATTTACGTTAAGGATTTACAATAAGTAATTTAATGGTGAAATAGTACATATGAATGTCATTCTAGTTTATTTTCAAAACGCAATGCAAACTCATACAAAAATATAAAAAATAGATTCATCAAATATATATGTAAAAGTATTATACATATATATATATTATTTTTCATTTCCTGTAAAATTATATTTCCTGTGTTTAAAATGAGACATGAAACACAAATCATAAAAGTTAAAACTATAAATATCTATTCATGGTTATATTCTATTCTAAACAAAACTAAAATAAAATTGTTTCTTACTATAAGATCTAAGAAAAACATTCAGTGTGTTACATTCTGTTTTAGAAAATCTTTCAGAATTTTTCTCATGAATTTTAAAGTACACTCGAAGAAAATGCGTAGATTTATTGTAACTGTAACTGCAAAAAGGAGTTCCCAGGTGTTTTAAATGCGAACAACGATACGCACAAAAAAAGTATGATAGACGCATTTTGAAATTTAATGTATTTTTAAGATAGTTCAATTTCTGTAAAATAAGGTAGGAACTCAAAGATGATATGTTTATAGTCAGATATGTTATTTTCGATGAAAGCTTTATGACATGATATATTATAAAGAAAATATATTGCTTGAAATATAAAATCTTGACATTTGAAATTCAGTGTAAGCATATTTAACTCAATTTGATTTGTGAAATATATTTTTCAGCTAAGTTTTTTTTTTTTTTTTTTTTTAATTTTAACTTATTGAAATATATTAGAAGTTCATTAATTAATATACAATAAAAATACAGTCGTTCATTTTAAGAGATGTATATTAATTGAAATTTATTCCATTTTTATCTTTAATTTTAAATTATTTTCAACATTTATGTTATTTTTAAAATTTAAAGCTGTATAAACGAACATTTATAAATTTCAAAAAATAAAAAAAAAAATAAATAAACAAATAATTATTGTTGCATTGTGGGTTATGCAACTGGATTGTAACGGGGTGTGGTTGTGTTTGAGACTTGAAGACAAGTTTGAGAACTCACAGCTTTATTAACACACTCACAAACAATTAGAGACAGAGAATATTTAACATATTTAAAGACAGATAATCATAGATTCGTAGAAGGAATCTACTTCTAAGCCATAAATAAAGATACTGAGGTACGCGCTGCATGCGCGAAATATATTTTTCTCTCCGGGTCAGAGTCTTTATGGCAACAAATACACAGGGTTGTGCTAAATATATTTCCTTTCGAGGTGAGAGAATAACCTAAACGTTTCTCAAGAGCAGTGCCGGTTGCGCTTTACTTCCTCTCGGGTGAGAATCTCGAGTCCTACTTAGAAGATCTTTGGATGAATTAAAATTACTCAGTAAAATTTAGATTTTTTTTTTACTTTTTTATTATGTACTTAATGCTATCATATGCTTGTCTAACTTTAACTATTAAATATTCATTTAAATTGATTACTTTACTCTTAAGCATTAATAATTACAATTATTAAGCATTTCATTACATAATACTAAATAATACAGTTAAGTGAAACAACATGCAATGTATTTTTATATTGTACGAGTATATTGTTACATTATTATATGTTCTTCAATTATCATATTCAGTTTCTTTTGTATATTTCAACATTAGATAAAATTATAACCTATTAACCTATAACCTGAATTATAACCTATGTGTTATCATTTAATCCTTATTTATGTTGATTACTTTTTAAATAATGTTTAATTTATAATAATTTAAAGCATAAATAACGTTACAAAAAATAATTTTAATTTACCAACTCATATTCAGAGACTGCAAAGAAATTAAATTAAATTCAGCATTTAATGTATTTTTATATTGTATATTGTTACATTAGTATATGTTAATTATCATATTTAATTTTTTTTTGTATATTTCAACATTAAATAAAATTTAAAACTATAATTTATTTATTGCTTATTAATGTTGATTAATTTTTAAATAATGTTTAATTTACTATAATTTAAAAACAAATAATGCAACTAAAAATAATTCTAATACACCAACTAGTATCCAAAGACTGTAACCAAATTAAATTCTATTCCGATATATGGATTCACTGCAACAGTTAATCAAATATTTATTTTCAGAAACCTTGAAATTTCTGAAGAAAGGAATAAAAAGCACTTTAGTTCTGAAATTGTGAAAGTGAAGGCGGAGGCCATTCAAGTGCGGTGTCCTTCTTGAGGGAACAATGGGTGATGATAAATGACACTCGAAAAGACGAAGGGGGACCGGATCGAAACTGAAGATAAATTGAGAAGACCACATTCAGAATGTGTGAAATATACTGGAAAGCGAGAAAATTTGTGTCTTGTGACAAACTTTAATAAGTTTTAAAAAGTAAATGCAGCAGAACATGAATAAAAATGCATAAAGTAAGAATTATATAGAACATGCTTTAAAAAGTAGTACACCTAATCCATTTAAAAAATGAGCTGTTTTTTCACTATTCACATTCAATCTCTTATTCGTCTACCTCATTTTAATGATTTGATACTATGTGCGAAAAATTTGCAAATATATATTAAGTTTAAAAACGAGTTTTAAAAATTCCTAATCAATTATTATTGATGTATTTTCATGTAATTTTCTGGTAATTATTGATGCTACATATATGTATATATAGAGAGAGATATATATATATATAAGAGTGATTACTGATTTCAAGAAATTGATTCTTATTTCTAAACTTTGAAGAAGATTAGCGTAAACTAAAATCTGAAACAAACATTATTCGATTTCGTATCTATTTTTTATTATGTTTTTAATGTTACCATACGCTTATGTTACTCTAATTATTAAAAATTAATTAAAATTTATAATTTTACTCTTAAGCATGAATAATTATAATTAAGTGAAGCATAATTCATAGCTTTTTATATTGTATATTGTTACATTATTAGATGTTATTTAGTTATCATAATTATATTTTTGAATATTTAACATTAAATAAAATTAAAAACTATAACCTATTTGTTGTGATTTAATCTTAATTTATGTAGCTTAATTTTTAAACACTATTTTATGTATAATAATTTTAAAAAAAAAAATGTAGCTAAAAATAATTTTAATACACCAACTCGTATTCAAAGATTGTAACCAAATTAGACTCTATTCCGATATATAGATTCGCTGAAACAGTTAATCAAATATTTATTTTCAGAAACCTTGAAATTTCTGAAGAAAGGAGGAATAAATCATTTTGGTTGTGAAATTGGGAAAGTGGAGGCGGAGGCCATTCAAGTGCGGTGTCCTTCTTGAGGGCGACAGAGAACAATGGGTGATGATAAATGGCACTCGAAAAAGTCGAAGGGGTGACCGGATCGAAACTGAAGATAAATTGGAGAACACCACAGTTTGTGAAATATACAGAATTTGTCTTGAAACTTTAAACCACATACAGAATACTGGAAAGTGATAAAAATAATGTCTTGTGGCAAACTTTAAATAAGTTATAAGAAATAAATACAGAGTTTCAATAAAATGCATAAAGTATGCTTTACAAGCAGCATATCTAATCCATTAAACAGATTAGCTGTTTTTTAACTATTAACATTTAAAAAAAAATATTATTTTGCTAATTCCTATATATCATTTTCATGGTTGGCTTGATGCTAAGTGTACAAATTTTGCAAATATGAAAATATATATAAATTAAGAACAAAAATGAGTTTTTGAAATATTCCTAAATACTTAATATTGATGTACTTTCTGTAATATTATGGTAAATATAGATGCTATACATATACACATATATATATACATACACACACACACACACATATATATATATATATTATCTGTCTGTGTCTGTGCTTGCACATAGTATAGCCTGCCAATACACAGCTATTGTACGACTACAGACATTAAAAAGTTAATTAACTCTTTCGTTAAGATTTACGTCTGTTAAGTCTAAGGATCTAATGGCAGCATCTTCACTTTCTTCAGCTCTGGCATTGGCCATACTCGATTTATTAGTTTCCATCCGATTTTATGATATATCCCCATCTTTTATGAATCTGTTCTTCGTTTAGAATAAATTTTTGTCTGATTACATGGCTTACTTTTCAAAGATGGCATTGCAAATGTTACTATAAAAACAAGTGTGAAATTTAATGAGCCATCATTCCATACCTTATTCTTCCTACTAAACTCATCACTATGTTTTATGGTGTGTGTATGTGTGAGAGTGTGTTTAAAAGACTGATTAAAAACAATTAAAACTTTTATGCCTGATGGCTAAATATTTTCATGTCTTCCGTTCTTTCATGAATAATTTTTGTAAATATTTGCGACTGAAGACATTGCCACGTTGGTACCTATTAGAAAGCAAGCTCATCTGCATACTGGATGGAGGCACTAGATGACAGTTATTTTTCTGGAGGTTACATTCCCTTTTGTATCATGATTAGTGATTGTAACAGTTTTACTCATCAACAATCGCGCATTATGTTTGGAATTTTCTGCGTTTAATGAAATGTGAAAAACAAATGGGGAAATGTATCCTCATAAATGTTCCTAAATAATAACCAAAATAGCGCCCTCGTTTTTGTCTAATATATGCTATTGATACAGACGGAAAGAGATATGCTACAGGCATTATTGAAAATTAAAGCACAAAGATGTGCAATTTTTTTTTTTTTTTTTTTTTTTTTTGAATTTGTTGTTTCGTTTCGATTATCAATGCCCTTATAAAAATTTCAAAGAAATTTTATTAATTATGTTTTGATTTTTTAACAAATTATTATTTATTGCCATTATATATTAATGTCACCAGATTACGCCAGTTTTAAGAATCTGGTTTATTTCAATTATTGTATTAAAAAATATGGTAGAAAATACGAAATATAATTTTTCTCGGTTTTTTTTCCTTAAATGATATTTTTATATTATTTAATACGTGTTATTCAAAATTTAAAATTTTTAATTTTGAATGTCTTAAAAATATATTAAAGCTGAAAAACGCTTTATTTTCATGTATCCAGGCAAGTCAGGATCATATATGTGGATCACAATAAAATCATCAGCAAGATCTTAAGTTTATGGGTTAAGCTCTTAAGTTTATGGGTTAGTTAAAATAGATTTTTAAAAAATCAAGAAATCATAATAAAAAATTCATAAATTATGTTAATATTAATATAAAAAAATCACAATATGACGTCTAAATTTATAATTTGATTTTATTAATAAATGATTAGTTTAACAAAATGCATTTTAAAAATCAATTATTTATCATAAATAATTGGATGTTAACAGTTTGTTAATTCTTGTTTGCCCAGTTGCAGATCCAATGTATAACATACAGATATCAAAGTATGAGAATAAAAAGTATATCAAAAAGGTTGTCAATCAAAATACAGTATATCAAAAGGTTGTCGTCCTATATCGAAAAATGATTACAAGTGAATTGTGATTTTATGGGGAAATGATCAAGGTAAATAAATAAATAATATTAATAAAATGTTGTTTTTATTAATTTATTTTCTATTTAACAAGATATATAATCGATATTTGTCTTGTAATTGGCAAACGGAATTAAAAGATATTTTTCAATCGTCTTATTTCTCCCAATTAAATTTTGTCTCTTTTATGCAGTGGAAAAACATAAAAAAGCTGGTTGCAGGAAAATAAAGATTTTTTATTTTATCTGCTCTCTATATATATTTATAAAATTTTAATTTTCTAAGACAGAGTCTTTTTTAACTTCCTTATTCTAAAAATTAACATTTACTAATATTTAACATCATGTAAAATGGCAACCTGCAATCGCTACAAAAATAGTATCCAAAATATTCCAATCTTTTATTTGGAAGAATATGCAAAAGTATACATTTTAAGAAACAATGTTCATTTTAAGAAACATGTCCTTTAATATTGAGCAAATTTATTTTCTCAAATGTATGTTTTGAATATCTCAATACAATCCCAAGACAATTTTATTTCAGCTTTAGGCGATAATAATTTCACTCATTTTCCTACGTCTCTATCAATAAAGCAAACATATTTGTCCTTTGAATTATATTGTACTAAAAGAGATAAAAAGTTTTTTTTCAACAAAACTTAAAATGATACTCATGAGAAAGAACAATTTTAATGAATGAGAAATCTTTGATATGAGAAAATTCCTTCTTATGTAATCAACATTTATTCTTAAATAAATGAAAAATGCTTTTTTGTCGTTTATTCATACAAAATAAATAAAACGAAATATTAGTTCTTATACGTAACCTTTTCTAAAATTGAAATCAAATAGGGTTTACGAAAATAATAATTTAACTTAGAGTCGATTAATAAAAGGAAATTTACAGGACAAAAATTCAAATGTATATTTTGAAACACGATTTAATTTAATAAAATTTATGCATTCATGTATAAATAATTTTCAGGTTTATTTTTTTTTTTAAATGGTGAACAAATAAAATATTCCAAACCAAAAAAAATTAAATGTAAAGGGATAAATATTAAGTATATGTACATAAAAATATGTGTATTTAATTTACCATGTGTATTAGTTAAATATATATGTAATGTATAGGTATGAATATTTAAAAATATAGATATATATAAAACAAAATATTAGTTCTTATACGTAGTATTTTCTTAAAAGGAAATCAATAAGATTTAAGTAATAATAATTTAACTTGCTGTCGATAGGTAAAAGGAAAATGCATGGCATTATATTCGAATGCATATTTTGAAAAAGTATTTAATTTAATAAAATGTTTGCTTTTATGTATGAATAATTCATGTATAAATAGTTTTAAGATTTAAAATATTCTTTCAAAAATCGTGAACAAATTATGCATCCCAAACCAAAAGGCTATAAGTAAATAGACAAACATTAAATATATGTATATTTAATTTAACGTATGTAGTATTTATGTATATGTGACTATATGTAACGTATAGGTATTAATATTTAAAAATATAGGTATATCTAAAACGAAATATTAGTTCCTATATGTATTATTTTCTTAAATGGAAATCAAATATGATTTAAGTAATAATAGTTTAATTACTGTCGATTGATAAAATGAAAAATTCATGACATAAAACTAAGAATATCTTTAAATACGGTTTAATTTAATAAATTGTATGTATTCATGTATGAGTGATTCATGTATAAATAATTTTAAGGTTAAAAATATATTTTTTAAAAAATAGTAAACAAATAAAACATCCGAAACCAAAAAGTTAAATTTAAATGGACAAATATTAAACATATGTGTATTTAATTTAACATATATAATATTTATGTATGTGCAATTTATATATATTCAACGTGTATATGCAAATTTACATATGTATATTAAAAACATATGTATATTTAATTTAATTTATGTACAGGTAATGTATATTTAACGTGTGTATATGCAAATTAGCATATGTATATGTATATTAACATATTTATATGTATATTAAACATATGTTAAACATAGGCATGTTTAATGTAGCATATGTTAAATATAATTTTATTATACTTAATAAAATTAAATTGTATAATCAAGCATGAATATCATAATATAAATAATACATGTTTTTAGATTTGTTATCGCTATTCCAACATTTTTAAAATAATGAGATCATTACGACTAACTCGCAAATAATAACATATATTATCTATCCATTAGCGTTTGTTAAGTAGAACAAACTGAATTGAAAATTACTCTTTTTTTGAGGTCACACTCGCTAATGGATTCTCACTAACTGAAGCTAAAATTAAAACTGTCACCTCCACTGTTTAAGCGATAGCCTCGACCTCAGTTCCCTTTTGCTGAAGCCTAAAGCAGTTAATAGAACGCATTCCCAGCAGCTGCAATCATCCGAATGAGATTAAATTCCGCTGTTGGGGGAGGTGGGGGAAACAAAGTTTAATTACTTTTTTTTCCTTTTTCCTGTCACTTAAATAACTAGAGTAATTCCTCCCTACTATCCACACCTTCTCCATTGTGTGAAACTATTTTTTTTTTTTTATTTGTTTATATTCTCTCCAGCTACCTAACCCCTTGATACTTTTAGGAAAAATTTATTTTGTTTTTGTGGCCAGCGAAAATTCCATTATATATATATATATATTTTTTTTAAATATTTTTTTGTTAATGGTATTAATCATATAATAAAAGAAATTAAAGAAAAAAATATTAGTTTATCCTATGAAATATTTTTCTGGAATAAAAATATGATCTGATTAAAAAAAAAAAAAAAAGGTAGATAATTAAAACGAGCTTCCTGCTGGTTTGTGAAAAGGAAGATAAATTCATGATGGAAAAAAAGTTTTTATGATAATAATGAGATAGAACTGAAAAATTCTGGGCTAATAATGTTTCATTATTTTTAGATGTGGAGCTTCCATTATAAAAGAGCTAAATGTTTAATGAACAGATAATATATATGAAAGTTAAATAAAATTGTTTAACGTATACTTCTTAAAATACAGTAAACATCCCAAATCAAAAAATAAAATTTAAATGGATAAATATTAAACATATGTAAATAACATACGTATATTTAATTTAGTATATGTATTATTTATGTGTATGTAATTAGGTGTAATTTATGTACAATTAACATGTGTATATGCATATTAACATAAGTATATCCATATTTAACATATTTATAAATATATATTAAACATATGTTAAACAGATATATATTTAATTTAACACATGTATATGCATATTTAACTTATGAAAGAGCTAAATGTTTAATGAACAGATAACTTATATAATTAAAATTGTTTAACGAAATAGTTCTTAAAATGCAGTATCATATGTAAATAACATACGTATATTTAAATGAGCATATGTATATTTAACATATGTATATGCAACATATATATATCTTTAATATTTAACACATGTATATGCATATTTAACATGTATAGTAAACATATGCATAAAAATATAATTTGATATTTATTAAATATAATTTTATTATATTTTATTCAAATTAAAAATCTATAAATTAAACAGGAATAGCATATTATTAATAATACAAGTCTTTTACATATATTACCACTATTTCAGTGACCTTTTTTAAATTAATGAGATCATTACGACTAACTCGCAAATAATAACAAATACTATCTATCCATTAACGTTCGCTAAGTAGAACAAACTGAATGAAAATGACTTTTAGGTCACACTCACAAATAGATCCTCACTAACTGAAGCCAAAATTAAAACTGTCACCGCCATTGTTTAAGCGATAGCCTCGACCTCAGTTTCCTTCGCTAAGCCTAAAGCAGTTAATAGAACGCATTCCCAGCAGCTGCAATCATCCAAATGAGATTAAATTCCGCTGTTGGGGGGAGGAGGGGGGAAAAAAGTTTAATTACTTTTTTTTCTTTTTCCTGTCACTTAAATAACTAGAGTAATTTCGCCCTACTATCAACACCTTCTTCATTGTGTGAAGCTTATTTTTTTTTTGTTTATATTCTCTCCAGCTACCTAACCCCTTGATACTTTTAGGAAAAATATATTTTGTTGTTGTTGTTGCCGACGAAAGTTCCATTATATATTTTTAAGAAAAAAAACATTTTTTGTTAATGATATTAATCATATAATAAAAGAAATTATAGGAAAAAAATATTAGTTTCTCCTACGAAATATTTTTCTGGAATAAAAATATGATCTGATTAAAAAAAAAAAAAATGGTAGATAATTAAAAAGAGCTTCCTGCTGGTTTGTGAAAAGAAAGATAAATTCATGACGAAAAAAATAAGTTTTTATGATATTAATAAGAAAGAACTAAAAATTGTCTGGGCTAATAATGTTTCATTATTTTTAGATGAGAGGCTTAGATTATTAAAGAGCTAAATGTTTAATGAACAGATAACTTATATGAACGGTAATTAAAATTGTTTAACGAAATAGTTCTTAAAATACAGTAAACATCCCAAATCAAAAAGTTAAATTTAAATGGATAAATATTAAACATATGTAAATAACATACGTATATTTAAATGAGCATATGTATTATTTATGTGTGTGTAATTATATGTAATTTATGTACAGTTAACATATGTATATGCATATTAACATAACTATATCCATCTTTAACATATTTATATATATATATATATATATATATATATATATATATATATATATATATATTAAACATATGTTAAACAGATGTATATTTAATTTTACTTATATTTATGCATATTTAACATATGTATAGTAAACATGTGCATATTTTATTAAATATAATTTGGTTATATTTAATCAAATTATAATGTATAATCAAACATGTATATTAGCATAATATTGGCATAATATTGGTATAGATGTTTTTTAGATTTGTTATCACTGTTTCAACATTTTTAAACTAATGAGATCATTACGACTAAGTCGTAAATGATAGCAAATGTTATCTATCCATTAGCATTTGTTAAGTAGAACAAACTGAATGACAATGACTCTTTTTTAGGTCACACTCACTAATAGATCCTCACTAATTGAAGCTAAAATTAAAACTGTCACTGCCACTGTTTAAGTGAAAAACGCTGCGATATCCTCGACCTCAGTTCCCTTTTTGCTAAGCCTAAAGCAGTTAATAGAACGTATTCCCAGCAGCTGCAATCATCCGAATGAGATTAAATTCCACTGTTTGGAGGGGGAACAAAGTTTAATTACTTTTTTTTTCCTGTCACTTAAATAACTTGAGTAATTTCGCCCTACTATCAACACCTTCTTCTTCATCGTGTGAAACTCTTTTTTTTTTTTCATTTGTTTATATTCTCTCTAGCTACCTAACCCCTTGATGCTTTTAGGGAAAATTTATTTTGTTGTTGTTGCCAGAGAAAGTTCCATTACATATTTAAAAAAAATTTTTTTTTTTTTTGTTAATGGTATTAATTATATAATAAAAGAAATTAAAGTTACAAAAAATATTAATTTTCTCATATGAAATATTTTTCTGGAATCAAAATATGATCTGATTTAAAAAAAAATAGGTTAGATAATTAAAAGATTCCTGCTGGTTTGTGAAAACGATGATAAATTCATCATGGAAAAAAAAAGTTTTTATGATAATAATAATAAGAAAGAACTAAAAATTATCGGGGTTAATAATGTTTCATTATTTTTAGATGTGAGACTTCCTTTGTTAAAGAGCTAAATGTTTAATGAGCAGATAAACTTGTTGAAACGTAAATTAAAATTGTTTAGAGTATAGTTCTTAAAATACAGTAAAGATCCCAAATCAAAAAGTTAAATTTAAATTGATAAATATTAAACATATGTAAATAACATACGTATCTTTAATTTAACATATGTATTATTTATGTGTATGCAATTATATGTCATTTATGTACAGTTAACATGTGTATATGCATATTAATATGTATATCCATATTTAAACAGATATATTTATATATATTTATATTAAATTTATATGTTAAACAGATATATTTATAATTGAA
The DNA here is from genome assembly GCA_021605095.1 of Caerostris extrusa. Lineage (NCBI taxonomy): Eukaryota > Metazoa > Arthropoda > Arachnida > Araneae > Araneidae > Caerostris > Caerostris extrusa. The sequence goes on along the minus strand of BPLR01004487.1, from coordinate 31,285 downwards.
CATATTTATATATATATATATATATATATATAATTAACAGATGTATATTTAATTTAACATATATATATGCATATTTAACTGATGTATATTAAACATATGTATATTTTAATAAATAAAATGTTATTATATATAATCAAATTAAAATGTATAATCAAACATGAATAACATAAAATTAATAATATAAGTCTTTTACGTATATTACCACTAGTTCAGCGTTTTTAAACTAATGAGATCATTACGACTAACTCGCAAATATTATCTATCCATTAGCGTTCATTAAGTACAACAAACTGAATGAAAATTGCTCTTTTTTTAGGTCACACTCACTAATAGATCATCACTAACTGAAGCTAAAATTAAAACTGTCACCTCCACTGTTTAAGCGATAGCCTCGACCTCAGTTCCCTTTTGCGAAGCCTAAAGCAGTTAATAGAACGCATTCCCAGCAGCTGCAATCATCCGAATGAGATTAAATTCCGCTGTTGGGGGAGGTGGGGAAACAAAGTTTAATTACTTTTTTTCCTTTTTTTCCTGTCACTTAAATAACTAGAGTAATTTCGCCCTACTATCAACACCTTCTTCACTGTGTGAGAAACTTAATTTTTTTATTTGTTTATATTCTCTCCAGCTACCTAACCCCTTGATACTTTTAGGGAAATTCTTTTTTTAGTTGCTGTTGGCAACGAAAGTTTCATTATATATATAATTTTTTTTTAAATATTTGTTTTGTTAATGGTATTAATCATATAATAAAAAAAATTAAAAAAAAAAAATGTATATATTTTTTATATGAGATATTTTTCTGGAATAAAAATATGATTTGATTAAAAGAAATATGGTTAGATAATTAAAAGAGCTTCCTACTGGTTTGTGAAAAGAAAGATAAATTCATGATGGAGAAAAAAAGTTTTTATGGTAATAATAAGAAAAAAACTGAAAATTGTCTGGGCTAATAATGTTTCATTATTTTTAGATGTTAGGCTTTCATTATGAAAGAACTAAATGTTTAATGAACAGATAAACTTATAGGAACGTTAATTAAAATTGTTTAACGTATAGTTCTAGAAATACAGTAAACATCATTTTGTGAATAAAATAATTTCCTGCAATTGATTTTTACCAAAAAATATCTTTCAAAAATTAAAATTTTTTTTTCTAAAATTAAAATTTCATTTGCGAAACATTATCAAGTAATATATAATAATAATACAAAATATAGCACTTGTGTTAAACAAAAAAAAAGATTCTACTTTTTGTAGAAATTCCGGGTTACTATCTCATATATGAATGAAGGAAATATATGAGATAATCAATTTTAATTAGAATATTATACATCTTTTTTGCGTATTAAGCTTTTTCTCATTAAAAACATCTTCTTATATTAGATATATCAATCATTAAAGCCAACATCTGATCTAGTTATAATGTACGTGTTCCAATGTACAGTAAAAACATCGTACAGCCAAATTCGTCTATCAAGTCAATCTGATAAGTTTATGAATTAAACATAGTGCATAATTTAAACACAGCAATTACATCATTTGATTGATGCCAAGATTGTAAAATATTTAGCTAATACCGGAAATCCCTTCTACCCACTAAACTACATCCAGTCACCAATTCATGTCTACCCATATCTGCGTTCCGATTACCTTATACCAATCTGCGTTCACTTAATCGCATCCACGAACCTAACCTATGTGTGAGATACATACACGTTTCAACCTAAATCAACTCTATGATAATGCAATCTGGACTGCATGCATCTTTAAGCATGAAGTGGGAAATCTTCGTCCTAAACAAACAATACACCACGATAAGGACATGCCTGTGTGCTCAAGTACCCCAATTCGCTTACTCCAAACACGCTCCCTAGTGTAGATATAGAGGGTTCGGGGTGAATACAAACACCAGAGAGAGCACAAACGCAGTTAAGAGAAACAGGATGGGGTATATTGGCTCTCAGAACCCCCTGTTTAACATAGCTGCTATGTACTAATCGATATCCTAGTGTAATGAAAGCCACGTAGATAAGTATCCATTATTGACCACGTTGGGTCATGCTATAACGTTACCGGAATGCACTTTCCGTTGCATCTGAGAAGATTAGTGCATTTAATGTAGGAAATTGTTGGAACTCATTTAGGTGTGTCGATAATTTCGGTAGGGATTCACATGTGCAGTTTTAGAAAAATGCAACTGGTGTGGAATCATTCAGTCATAAACAAATGAATTATTTTGTATGTATAATATCACGTTCGCTTTTTTGTTTGGTGAAACTAACAGAATTAATTTAATAATTTTTGATATTCTGATTTTTTTTCAAATAAACAGGATTTTGTTGCTGTAATTTTTAGTTTTAAAAAATTTATTTGTATTTTCAAGAAAGCTTAAAGTAAGTTTTTTAGGATTGAGCAGATTCTTTCTTAAAATATGCAACAATAAATGTATAAATTTAAAACGTTTAATGATATATTTTATTGAAACTAATAATAACAATAAAAACTCATATGTCAAGAATAATTTGCTTTACAAGTAATTATAAAATTCTTTACCCCCCTAAAAGCAAAGGACGATCGTTTACCTGACTCTAAAAATTAAAAGAATACAAATTACCTTAACAAATATAATTATGAAAATATAACATAAATGAAAATAGTTGCATAATCATACACATCTTCATTTTTAAAATATTTGTCCCTTATACATAAACATTAGAAGTATCTCCAAAAATATTAAGATAAACTTCATATTATTTGCATATTACGTACAAGATTTTCATCCTAATTAAATCCATTGATTCAGGAAAATGGACTATTACCTCATCTGATAACCGATGATATTCGTCGTCTCCATTTAGATAATACTGTGACAACGAATTGATAAAATATTTGTTATCTATTGTTATGGATGTCCTACGACGTTTCATACTCCAAAATACAAAAAAAAAAAGCAAATACGCTCCTTATAAAAAGTCCACAAAATTAAACATTACATATTCTACACAGAAAAAAAAGTTAACTAAATAAGTTATTATTTCTATTAGTATAACTACAAATCCAGTTTCTAAATTGTCATTAAATTTAGAATTCACGTAGTATTTAAATGCTGCCCTTTTAGATAAACTTGCTAAAATGTTTTGATTATTGTTAATATTGTTATTTGGGTACTTACGTATTAACGGTACCTTGGCGACAGTGGCGCTAATAAAGAGCACACGCGCGAACCGTAGCTACAGATTTGGCGGTTTTAAAATCTATTCTATTGGTTTGGTAACCTTAGTAGCTGTTAGATTGGCGACACTTAAAAACCGTCTTTCGCCAAGGTACCGTTAATACGTAATATCGTTATTTGGAATGAAGCTTCAATAATCACAAATTCCAGTAGTAGAGCTCATTGATTAATGTTGTTTTATGTAATATTACTGCTGAATTCCAATCCTCCATTTGTTTCCTTGAGTGTAATATTTCCTACTTGTTGACTCACAGTAATGAACAATTTTAAACGATTAATTTTAAAAAGCCTACAATTGCAATATTCTGGGTAGCATTAACGTGGTAGGGTACTAAATCTGGCTATTACTATAAAATGAACATATTTCAATTTGTTTTAAACAATCCACTGTTATTTTGTTTGAAAAAAAATGACAATGGTTTTCAGTAGAATATTATTTATTTTTACTAGAACTAGCTATTAAACTTTATTTCATAATATTTTTCAATGATGTAACCTAGCAATTTCCATTCTCATTAAATAAAGAAGTAGTTTTGGGATCACTGTGACATACATTTTAAGAATGTTAAAAAGCCCCAATTAAAATATATTAATAAGATATTGCTGCCACTATTAGTTAATTTTATTTTTACTACTAGTACATTTTATACTTACATTATTATGTAATTTTAAATCTATTTAAATTCAATTAATAGAAAATGACTTCTTAATATTTGATACGTTACTTTACCTTTTAATATCTAATTTTTCTCAGTAAATATATTTCTGCTGATTTCCTTCCAAACAAAAAATTTAAATATCTCGTTAATAGTTTTATGTTTTGAATATTTCAGAATTAAATCGTTAATTATTAATCTAAAAAAATACTTTTCAAGTAAAGAGGATTGAGAATTGTAATCTATTCAATTATATTAATAACTTTTTCTCAGAATTGTAGAGCATATATGTATAAAAACAAAAAAAAAATAAATTTTTATATTAAAATTATGAAGTATTTTTAGATATAAATTGAAAAATATTGATGTATTGAAGCAGTAACTGACTTTTTTTTTCATTTTATTTTTAGAAATTTAGAAATATTATCAATTTTTTTTCTGTTAATCATGTTAATTATAAAGAGAAAATCAATGTGATGTTCATCAACTAAAAGGTTATCAAAGATTTTGATTAAAATTGTAAAACGTATGAATGAAAAAAAAAACATCCTTTCCATTTTTTTTTTAAAAAAAAAATATTTTTTAGAAAAAAATCATTTCTTAATTAGAGGAAAGTTAAAGATTTAATTATTTTTCATGAATATTTCTAAATTTATTCCTGATATTTGTTTTCGTATTAATTAATTAATTTACTGTAGGAAATTAAATTTCTAACTGTTAATTTTTACCATCCAATTTTTTTTATTATTTTTCCCAATGCAGAAAAAAAGTCATTTATTTATAACATTTGGTAATGCTGAGCGGTATATTTTCAATCCGCTGCCAGAATTTTGTATTGTCAAAAGCGAGGAGATCATTTATTTCAGAATACTTGGTGAGCGATTTACGATGTTTTCTTAAACTATATGCAATTACGGGGATATTCTCCCCAAACGTCTCCCCAGGAAGCCACTGCCTTCCTCCTTTAGCAATTCGAAGCCAAGTCAGACTTCTACCTGCACCATCACAACAAAAGCTGCCCCCTTTCCCACCATCCATGGGTTAGACTACTCGTGAGGTGTCTGTCTGTCCGTCCGTCACTGCCGGACACTAAGAATTAGTCACAACAACAATACATTTGGTAATAAAACAAGTAACATAAAAAAAATAAAGTCAATTCCTTTTTTTTTTCACTATATTGCAAAAAGTTCTTTATAAATAATTCTCATTCATTTTTAAGTTTATCTGGCGCCATCTATTGGTAGATATATGCAACTTAAATCTACAAAAAACTAAAATTAATTAATTAAATTTAATTATTGAATTAATGTTTGAAAAAACTGTATTAACATCTAGTGTTATCCACTACAAGTTCAAAAAAATTTATTTGAACTTGAGGGGGAGGAATAAAAAGTATTTTATTAATGATTGAAAATTTGAACAAGATATATATAGGGAGAGTGTGAGCTAATAGAATGAATTGAATAAACATTTTGCTAATAAAATCATGAAATTTGAACAATTACGATTACCATTTCAGTTGCTCAACATTTATTTCTTATGGAACTTTAATTAGGAAAAAAATCTAAAAGATACCATTTCCAATCCTCATCTGTCTTTGAACCTAAAGGAAGGACATTCTCATCAACGGATTTATCATATTCATTCTGGACATAAACATATGAACATCCGGATTGGCTTTTTTTCGCTAAGCTACGAATTCAGCTTTTAAAAAAATCTAGAACTTGAACCAATACCCCACCATAGGTCTTTCTGTCACATGTGATATTCAAAGAACGGTAAAAAGAACCATGCAAGGAAAAAAACAATATAGTATTCGATACTCTTTGAAACAGAAAATCCTTTACAATCGATTTTTAAGGTAAAAAATAAACATTCTTAAGCAAAAGTATCGACTTCAAAGGAAAATTTGTTTGCTACAGCCCGCAGTAACTATTTAAGTTCTCAAACTTACAGATGCAATTTGAAAAAAAAAGTTCGGTCCATTGAAGCAAAATATAAACAAAAAATTGGTCGAAAAAGTTGTATACACAAAAAGTTTCAATCGTAGTACTTCTAGAAAACTGTGTCCGAAATATTCAATTCAATACAAGAGAAAGTTGCCTGAGTCGAATAAGAAATGTGCAACTCAGAAAATCTTGTTGTAGGTAAAGAACTTCGAATTAATCAAATGAATGATAAATATTAAGTAAAAGTCTTGATTTATCGATACTTGAAGAAATGTAATCATAAAAATTTAAAATGATTCAAATAATAGATAAATTTATTTATAATTAAACAACTTTATAAACAACATGCTCATTTTCAAAATACAAACTAAATAAATGTACTGAAATCAAAACCACTAAATGCAAATTTTATGCATTTAATTAATGAATCAGAATTTAATTAGGTTAAAATATATTTTTTATATTTATTAATTTCAAAATTTTAAAAATATATATTTTAAAACATGTTTAGACATTCAAAAACTGAAAAATTAAAATATTAAAAAATTTCTAAAACAATAGAAATTTAATAACTGAACTTTCATAAATTATGATACTTACCAGTTATTTTAATTGACCATTTTATTCTAAATATTGAAATTTAGACGAAAGGAAAATAATTCAAGTATTATTTATTATTAGCACCTTCTAAAACACTACAATAAAGAATGAAATTCGATATACCTGAGAAAAATAATAATAAATTTTATTTAAGAAATTATCTGGATGAAAAACAAAAGTGTTAATATTTTTTTAATTTAAGTTTTAAAAGATTTTTTTGTAAAAAACTACACTTTTACTTTACACACTTTACTTTTTCTTTATTAAAGTACTTTTTTTTGGACAATATGAAAATTCAGACATTGTACAGTAATGTAACTGTAATATAAAAATGAAATAATGAAATATCTAACATAATACAAATTATTACTCGTCTCAATATTTTTATTAGAATTAATTTTTTTTTTTATTTTCAGTTTTTTAGAATTGTAATTATTTCTACGAGTTCAACTTTTATGGTGATAAAAAAATGGTATCCCAAGCAACTGAAGATATATTATTAAAAAGAAACATTCTCTTGCAATGACACAGGCATTTTCACAGTTGAAATTTTCATCACTTTCTTATAAAGTACGAAAATTGTACAAACGATTTCAATGACTACATGTTTAGAAAAACAATTATTTTCTGGTTTTTATTTTGCCAATTTGCTATCGTTTTGGTTATTTCAATTTATACTGTTGATCATGTGCCTATTTATTTAAAATTGTAATGTGCAGATTGATAAATTTTACTATAGATAACACTAAAATAGCAAAAGAATGTTTGGTCTTCCATAAAGAAAATATTTTTGAATTATTCAGAAATATTGAAAAGTAAATTTAATGACATAAATATCAAAGTATGTATCACTATATTCAATGATATTTGAATCTATCAATAAAATGTTTACCTGTATGATCTAAAAAATAAAATGCTTAGCTTTTATATATCCTCTACTAGTCCATTTTATGGATGATTGCACTGCTATATCATACAGTGGTCTCTTCCATAACCCACATTCGTAAAAACAATTCCATTTCTAAAAGATAATTATCTCGAAATGCCAAGCCTCAAATTACTTAAGTTTCAAGACCAATTAGTGTCAACTTCTGTAATAGAGCGTAATTCTGCTGTGCACATAGTATCGTATGAAATAGATCGCATTTGCTGACGGTTTATCTTTTCTCTTTGCTGATGTTGCAGTTTCCTGAAGACACAACAAACATTGAGGTAATAAGTTATGCCTATGTCTTTACCTTTGTCTTGCATATGCCACATGGTCGAGATGTAAAAGCTGTCTAAAGCAATAAAAGAAGCTACGAACAGCTGTTTGCTTCGTGTTGACGATGTTTTAACTTTATAGCAGCAGTGGTTGCTGTAAGAAACCCATAGAATGGTGGTACTGAAAACACAAGGTATGCGAATGAGGGAAAAAATCAATTGTTTTGTAGGGTGAACTACTCAAACGGCATCATTATCTAGCATGTGATATCTCTTTCATATCACCCGTGCTGTATTCCACCACCTGATGGTCATTTAGGGAAGTTAGTTCACCGTTGCCTCTAAGAAGCCTGCTTTTAACTCACAACAACGACAAAGTCGTTTGGAGTATTGCCACAACCAATCATCATAGTTGATAGCAGACTGACAGCATGTTTAGTGATGAATTGCCTTTAGTCTTGGAGCGGATGGTAATCGGTGAAATGTGTGTCCCATGTGTGGTGGTGAAAATATCATTTGTATCTATAAGTCTTTGTTTTACGGCGTCACTTAGCCATTATTCATATTATGATGGTGTGGTATGCACACTATTACAAAAGGAGTTCGCGCCTACGTACAATATTGACAGCTCAACGATATGTTGATAGCAGTATATGTTAATTTGAATTGTTCTTCCTGACACGTCATAATAGGGTCATCTTCCAAATAGTCATTCCAATGGGCATACACCATACCATTTATATATCTCTAAACTCTCTCAGTTTTGCTGACGTTCCATCTTCGTCAGTAAGATATAGTGACGTTTAGACATTTGAATGTGTATAAAGCATGATAAGCCCTCAAATTTGGGTACGTCAAAATGTCGCAGATCTGCAACAACTCCTGGCAAATAACTGGCGGAATGGATGGCAGCATGCTCTTAGAATTATTACCACACCTTACATAGATAAAAAGAATTGAATGAAACGAAACACTCAGTATCAAAATTTAAGCCACTTATGTGTTAGTCTTAAAGTGCCCCAGGTTTTTGTTGTGTATGAACTTTATGTATATTTAATTTCAATAGAAAACAATAATTTTTTTCATGATGTTTCGTTTTGTTCCCTTACAAAAGAATATTTTTTTTTTACAAAATAAACAGTTTTAACAATGTTAAATACATTTTATTTTTAAAAAATGATGTAACTTTTTTCAATTATTATTATTATTATTATTATTTTATTATTTTTGTTTTCAGTATGAAGTGTGTCAGATTTCTGCTAAAATCTAATCCTAGATTAACACAAATTTTTCTTTTCATAGTTTCATGTTTTACCCCTTTTAAAATATTGAAGTTTAATAATTAAATATGCTTTAAAATGATTTTTAAATGTCAACAAATTGTTAATGTTCTTTATTTTTTGGGGGAAGAGGCGATGTTAAAAAAAATAGAGAGAGATATAGGACACTTTTTTTATTTAGAACATTTTAAATGCCTTCCCATTTAAAATAAAAATCTTTGGTTTTTCTTTATATAGTGTTATTTTTTTTATGATTTTTTTTTAATTAGATATAATAATTAATTTTTGTAAATTTTCTGAGAAATTAAGAAAGATATACTTATTTATGATTATTTTTTACTTTAGAGTTAGGAATTATCTAAATAACATTAATTAAACTTCTCTAATATCTCACAGTTTGAAAGAGACATTATTATAACAGAACAAAAGATAGAGAAACAATACCTCCAGCTTTTCAAATATCCAGCTCTGGTTAATAAAATAATTAGATTCAAACTGCATTGCTATCTAGAGCTTTTGATAATTGCAGGGGTATGAAAACAAAACCAAGCACTTTAAATGAAGAAATTAATTCCGCCGTCATTTTATCCCTAAAGACACTACTGTAATACTTCTCTTTGCTGCTTGGAAAACGTTATCAAAAGCTCTGGAGCTTTCGCAACTGTCATTTCATCAACGTATTCAGTACTTAAACTCAAATCCTTGTAATTGCTTTCATCTCTTTAACATTAAAGTTCCCTCTTTTTAAATACTCCCGTCCATGCTTCGACATTTAATGCTGTAACGTATTCTTTCACTCATCGCTATAAACGGCACTCCCAGAAACCATTTCCAACAAACCGATTGTGACAGAGAGTATTAAGCAAATGTGTAGCAGCGGTAATGGCACTAAGGACATTTTATTCAGGGAGATAGCGAAAAGAAACCGATAGGCTCAAAAGGGAATGGTGACTGGCATAGACAAAAAAATTGCATTAAGGGTAACAGATCCGAGTCAATACCTAAGCTCCTTGGAAAAAATATAAGTGCATTCTGTCTTAAGACATTTAGGATAATTTTCATCTTTTGTCATTATTTACCGAAGTTCCGTTGTTGTACGTGGTATTTGCTATTTATTGATTGGCAATGTTTGTATAGCTTTTTAGTAGTGGTATTTGTTTTATTTTACTTTTTCAGTTAAAACAATGCCTGTTTCTTTCTTTTTTTTATATTTAATCAATTTGGTAGCCGTATTTCAACAGTTATGCATTTTCATGTATTGTTATGGTGCATACATTGATCAGTTTATGAGACATTCGTCATTTATAATTACATTTATTACATTCATCAGTTTAGGATCGCAGTTATCTAAATGAAAATATTTACAAAATATATTGTACTTACTGTGCTTTACTTCTGTTCGTAATACCATTTTACAAAATAGGAATTATGAACAACTGCTATTCTTTTCTTAATGCATATTTTCTTAATACCTTCATTAATGCATTTAAGGTAAAAACAATACCATCTTTCTGTTTTTTTTTTTTGAATTTAACCAATTTGGCAACCATCTGTCAATAAAGTTGTGTATTTTCATGTATTGTTATAGTGCATACATTGATAATCAGTTTATGAGATCAACTAACTATCTGTATGAAAATATTTACAAAATATACTGTACTTACTGTGTATTACTTTTGTTCGTAATATCATTTACAAAATAGGTATTATGAACAGCTTTCGTTGTGAAAAAATGGTTCAAATCTTTCAATTATATTTGTGATATTTTATTTCAATCTCGTCGTTTTAATTGAATACTTTTTAGTGGTTACACATGTAATATTACTAAAGTGTAATTAATGCAATTTAGAAAAATAATAAAATACTATTACGGAAAACATTTCAAAAAAATAATTTATTAATAATAAACTATTTTATTTTGAAAAAGCTCGTGTTAAAAGGTGATTATGCAGAATTAAATGAAACAAAAAATGTAGTACAAAATATTAACCTTGATTAGAATACAGCGATATAATTGTTTAAATAAAAATTGTTTTTTAATAAATTGAAAATAAAAATCTTTTCATTAACTAAATAAATCAAGAAAATTTGAAAATAATGACAAAGTTTTGGTCGTACTTTTGAAATAAATAAACCTTTTTTAAAAACATTGCTTTTCCATTATCTTTATTTCTTAAATTTATGCAACTAGATTGAATAAATATTTTTATATAAAAAAATTTTTTCTTCTTTTTATTATTTTCTTGGTACTTAACACGTTCTTAATTAAAAGGAAAATTAGGTTTTTAAAACATTTTCTTAAGTAAATGTTTCCTCAATAGAAATGTAAATATATTACGCAAATATTATTGGGGGAAAATTGCTTGAGACACAAAAGGAAACCCCATAGTTTACGAAACTCTACTTAATTAATTGTAAAATAGACAAACAATGAAAAACAAGGAATATAATTATCTTTTAATTAACTTAATGGCTATTTAATTTATAGAACTAAACTTACTTCTTTTAGAATGATCAATTTCTTAATAAATATATTACACTTTTAATAAAACTCCTTAATTAGGTTGTAAATAATTTCATTTAAAAGTTATTAAATACTCGTTGAAAATTGCTCTTTAAATAGCAAAAACAGAATTCAATTATTATATGAACAGCACAATAATCTAAATTAATAAATTTATAAGAATAATTTCAAGGTATATAAGAAATTTCTCCTATTACCCAAAATGTACACGGTTCAACAAACGATACTTAAGAGATTTCATAAAAAAAACTTTTGTATAATAAACATCTAATAAATAATAAATTTCCGCTGTTGTTTTCAATTAATTTTAAAACATAAACTCTAATCTCTAATTATTTTCAATCGCTTTTTATTGCAAAAGTAATTCAAAACTCTTATTTTTAAATTAATTCAATTGCAAACGGATGAAACTTTACAACAAATTTATCACAAATAACAAATAAGAACAATCAGAGTTGCTATATTAAATGAAGACTTTTTGTGGCTAAGATGTAATATTATTAAAGTTTAGTGAATGCAATTTAGAAAATAATAAAATAATATTAATGAAACAATTTTAAAATATTTATTAATAATAAATTGTTTTAATTTTGCAGAAATCTCGTATTAAAAGGGATAATGTTAACTGCAGAATTAAATGAAACAAAACTGCAGTACAAAATATTTAATCTTGATCAGAATACAGCTATTTAAATAACAGTTATTATATTTTTAATAATTTGGAAATAATTCCATTAACTAAATAAAGCAAGGAAATTAGAAAATAACGACAAACTTTTAGTTACACTTTGAAATAAATAAACTTTTTAAAAAACATTGCTTTTGTTGTATTTATTTTTTAAATTTATGCAATTAAATTGAATAAATATTTTATATAAAAGCACGTTTTCCCTGTACTTTTATTATTTTCTTGGTACTTTACATGTCCTTAATTAAAAGGAAAATTGTTTTTTTTTAACATTTTCTTAAGCAAATGTTTCCTCTATAGAAATGTCAATATATTACGTAAATATTGTTGGAGGAAAATTGCTTGAGACACAAAAGGAAAGCCCATAGTTTACAAAACTCTACTTAATTAATTGTAAAACAGACAAACAATGAAAAACAAGAAATATAATTATCTTTTAATTAATTTAATGGCTATTTAATTTGGAGAACTAAACTTACTTCTTTTATAATGATCAATTTCTTAATAAATATATTAAACTTTTTAATAAAACTCTTTAATTATGTTGTAAATAATTTCATTTGAAAATTATTAAATACTCGTTGAAAATTGTTCTTTAAATAGCAAAAACAGACAGCAAATTCAATTATTATATGAACAGTACAATAATCTAAATTAATAAATTTATAAGAATAATTTCAAGGTATATAAGAAATTTCTCCCATTACTCAAAATATATGTGGTTCAACAAAAGATTTAATTAAAAAAAAACTTTTTTTATAATAAACATCTAATAAATAATAAATTTTCTTTATTGTTTTTAATTCAATTAACTTTCAAACAAAAATTATATTCTTTAATTACTTTTACAATAAAAATAGTAAAAGTAATTCTAAACTCTCATTTTTAAATTAATTTAGTTGCAAACGGATGAAAATTTACAGCAAATTTATTACAAATAACAAATAAGGACAATAATTTAACATGAGTGCATTATATGGAGTTTAAATAAATGTACAATTAAGTTATACAGCTAATAATTAATAATTATTTAAAAAAATAATAACATAAATCTATTAAATATCCAAATCTTCCTCAGATTAGTCAGACATATTTTATGTTAATATTTGATTTAAATATTAGCATAATAAAAACAATTAAATGTAAAACCATATATTTTCAAATGGTTTATTTTAGCCTTATTTATCATAATCAACATAATTAAAAATTTAAGTAAAATGGTAAAAATAATTCAATAAAGATATTTACTGTTAAACTATTTTAAATCGTTTATTCCTTTCTTTCAGAAAGCATAGAAAGTAGTTGACTTAAAGTTATTTTTGAGGTGTTATATATAAATGCATACCGTATACACTGTACAAAATAATTAATGGTGTGCTAAATATTCTACATAGTTATTCTTTCATTGAGAAGTATTGAAAACAGTTGAATAAATTTATTTTTATATGTTAATAATAAATACATACCGTATACAACAATGCACAAAATAATTAATAGTATGCTAAATATTCCATTCCATATCGTTATTCTTTCCATGGACAAAGTATACAAAGCAGTTGGCGAAATTTATTGTTTAGTTGTTATTAATAAATGCATACTATATACACAGTTATTAATAAATACATACCGTATACACTGCACAAAATAATTATTTTAAAACATTATGTGGAAAACTTTACAACTTTATACCATATCGATAAAAAATGTTCAGTAAGAATACACAAAATTATCGGTTTTAACGATATACTTTTAGATAACCGAAAAAAAGATTGGGAAATTATCAATATCATAATTTAAATATTTTCTTATAATTTCAATAATGTAAATCTCTGTTTAATTCTTATTTTACAGCATAATTCCTAACAAATAAATGTATTTTATATTCTCAAAGATCTTTCAGTATATTCTTTAAACTCCATAAATTATATATTATTTAAAACAAACTAACATTTTTCACATATATATTTTTTTTTCTTAACTGAACTTAAAACAATAAAATTTTAGACGGAAATATGCCCTTTTAAGAAGACGTGCATGATGTTTTTTTTATTCAAAACGTTTTAAATATGGCTACCATATTTTCACATGAAACGCCTTAAACACATTTAATTAACGTAAAAACAACTGTCTGTTTCCTTAGAGAATAAAGACACGTGCATAAAATTAAAAGATTTTTGACTCTCAAAATTATGAAATAAACATAAAATGTTTCATGCCTAACAGTCATAACGTGCATGTTTTCTACCAAGAGATGTATGTTGGGTTTTAATTTATGAAACATTTTATTATTTTTTGTCTGCACATAACATCACGCTATCTTAGTATCAAATATTAGAATAAAAGTAAATTTTAGAGGGGCAGAAAACATGTATAATAAATGACATTCCTTAATGTTTTACAACATATTTGTTAAAAATATATATGTTTTCTAAAATTTCATCTTATTAAATTTATTTAATTTCACAAAGTTAATATTTAAATATTTTTCAACAGCATGAAGAACTATAATAATTTACTTTTCATTGCATTTGAAAAATTGTAATTAAAATATAAATAAAAAATAAGTAAAAACTATTGTAGGTAAATAAATAAGCAAAACAAAACCCAATAAAAACTAAAATATTATTTCGAAAAAATATTTCATTGCAAAAAAAATGCAAATTTATTTGTAAAAATAAATTTGTAATTAAACTAAACACAAATTAATATCATGAAAAATATGAAATGTTTTATAGTATTAAATATTTGTGCATATTAAATATTTATGCATATTAAATATTTGTGCATATTAAATATTTATATATATTAAATATTTGTAATAATTATTAATATAATATATATACATTGCATGAAATATCTAGTTTATATTAATTAGATAAATTATTAATGATATAGCAGTTAGAAACTATACTGAATTAGAAAAATATTGAAAATAATATGTGGTTTAAATCTAATTGTTCGCCTATTGAAGCAGAATTTCATGTATAATTTGATTTGAAGTAGAATTTGATATTATACGGTTAATTATAATATACTTAATATCAGTAAAACATTAAACATAAGCACTAGAACTGTTTTGATACAAGAATTATAATATGATTATTTAACACCAGATAATCTTTTAAACCCATAAATTTAATTTTATCACATTTAATGTAATAAATTTTCAACAACTTTTCTTCCAGAAAAATTGCATTTGTTTGTTCTTAAAATCATTATATATTTTTAAATCATCTAAATTAAAATTTCATTTTAAGCTTTCATTAAACTCGCACTTGCTATTTATCTCTATTTACAAAATGTCCAATCTATTGATAAATTATTTCATTATAACCTACATACAAATTGCTTCCTAATAACTAATTAATTAGGTGAATGTTTCAATCTCTTGAACGAACTGAATTTCCTCTTACATCCAAAATCATTAAAATCAATTATGCATATTAATAATATATTAATGCATATACATTAGAAAATCTTATTATAATAAGATAATCAAATGCTGCTTTTAACCAACAGCAATAAATTAAATATTTTTTAATAAGAGATCATTTAATTTTTTGTAAATATATAAGACAGGATTTCTTACAATAAATAATATTTTTGATATTTAGGAATAAAAGCAATTGTTTATATATTATTACCTATACATACATGATTAAAAAAGCGATAGCAGTGCCTGAGAATACATAAAACCTTCATACATGTTTTAAATTTAATGATGAAATAAATTTTTTATAGTAGGACAGTGGTTCTCAAACTTCATGCATTTAAAATGCTGCAATTAATTGTAGGCACACTATATACGAATTTCCGAAGAAATATGTTATAATATTTAAATCAGCTATCAGAAAATAATAATGCGTTCAAAAAGAAATAAAATGAAACATACTTGAAGTTAATTCATTCGTATATATGTGAGAAACAGGAGCCTGATGTGTTTTAACGATTTTAGAACATATTAGATTACGAACTCTCATTTCCTCGTCAATACATTGAGGATTTCCTCTTTTACACTTAGGCGAGAGGAAAGAAAATATTTCACATAAATATGACGTTGAAAATTATAATAGGTTCAAAACGTTTTTGATATTAATGGATATTCTTCTTTTATATAAATACAAAAGATTTCAAGAGACAATTATTTATGTTTCAGATTATAGAGTTGCTTGTTCCTTTTCTTCTGTTAATATTAAACCCACATTACTTGAAGTTTCCCTGAATGGATTTCTAATTCAATCGAATTGTTCAGAGTTAAGTGACTGTAAATAAGGATTCCATTCTATTTTTTAAACTCTTCTAAACTATTATTGAAAATATTTCATTTATGCAAGTTATGCTTTTCAATGAAAGCATTTTCAAATTACCTTCGACATAAATTATATTCCAAATCTGTAGTTTTTTTCAGACAACCTTTAATTTTATCAATGGATCTAAGAATAATTTTTATTTTTCCTTTCGTATTCAAAATATTGAGCTTCTGAAATATATCGGCGAAATACAGTAACCTGGCAAATAAATATTCCCACAGAAGGTAGTTACAAAACTGCAATTGTTTCATCACCTTAAAAAAATGCAAGAAGTTATTTTCTTTGCTCGTGTACACGGTCAAGTACTTTCTATCTTGACAGTCACCCTCATTTCAGCGTGTAAAAGTAACCATCTGTTTTATGAATCCATATCGATACAAAGCTTTTTTCGAGTAATTTGACGATTTGACAATAAAGTTTACCATCTGTACTAATTGATGAAAGATTTATCTTAATTTTTCTTTCCAATGTTTCTACCTTGAGGGCCAAATTTTGAGCAATAAGTTTCGATAATATTTTCTACTTTTTTTACAGAATATGCTAACCCCCTAGCACAGCCTACTATGGGAGAAGCTCCATCTGTACGAATACCCTGCACACTACTTTCCTGTTAATTATCATCTAAATAAGCTTTTTTTTTTTTTTTTCAATAAAAGGTAAGTCACCAGACTTTCTCAAATTCAGTAGAAAAGTGAAGGAGTTATTATATGACAGTATCGTTCGCAACAAAACCTATTGAAAGGTTTACATTTTTCTGACGTAGAAATTATTTAAAAATTTTGCCAATAGTTAACACCACATTATTATTACATGCATTTGGAATGATACTTATTAAAATAGAGAAACATGACATTTAATGAGGATATAAAATGACACTCTGTCCTTAGATGCTGTACAGGAGGGAGAGAAGAAATGGGTGCCATATATCCTAATATTTCCGATGCCATTCTTTCCGTGTACTTTCAAAAACTATGGTGGCCCAGCTTCACTTACGATTCCAAAAACTGTTAAGAGCCATCTAGATATAGTGATATAGTGGGCTATAGTAGTGGAAGTATTATTAAAATAAACTTTACCTTGAAGAAATCTAGCATTAAAGACGTACATATGCTAAATTGTACGCCGTTTTACACTACATTTTGTTCAGCGTGTTCACAAAAGAGAGGAATCACTTCCCTAAATCTTGCATTGAGGAGACAATTACAGCTATAGGTTAAGCATAGAGATGGGTATTGAAGGGACTTCACATGGGATAATACCCTTAAATTGCATAAATTGTAATGAAGCACTGGTCTACACTTGGGCATCAAACAGCCCCACAAAGTAAGGGTGTCAAGTCCGAAAATCGATCCTGCCAGACAATACGTTATGAAGGATTACTATTTGCCAGAAGCCATTAGTTACTAAGAGAAACTACATAAAATTAGAGATATGTGAAACTAATACAGCCTCAAATTAATTTTACATTCTGAATGAAATTGATAAATAGTGAATTTGAGCAACGGGGAGTTCTTAGAAAAGTTAATTTGCATGTAGGTGCTTTAAAAAATCATTTTTAGGACTAAAAAGGTGGAATTTTATATTTTTTTAGTGGGGAAGAATTGCATTCTCGGTCATTTTGGTTCCTCCTGTACGTATAACAATAATTTTTATGGTTCCTCCTGTACGTATAACAATAATTTTTTATGGTTCCTTTTTTTTATGGTTCCTCCTGTACGTATAACAATAATTTTTTATGGTTCCTCCTGTACGTATAACAATAATTTTTTTATGGTTCCTCCTTCTAATTTTTTATGGTTCCTCCTGTACGTATAACAATAATTTTTTATGGTTCCTCCTGTACGTATAACAATAATTTTTTATGGTTCCTCCAGTACGTATAACAATAATTTTTTATGGTTCCTCCTGTACGTATAACAATAATTTTTTATGGTTCCTCCTGTACGTATAACAATAATTTTTTATGGTTCCTCCTGTACGTATAACAATAATTTTTTTTATGGTTCTCCTGTAGTATAACAATAATTTTTTATGGTTCCTCCAGTACGTATAACAATAATTTTTTATGGTTCCTCCCTGTACGTATAACAATAATTTTTTATGGTTCAGTACGTATAACAATAATTTTTATGGTTCCTCCTGTACGTGTAACACATGGTTCCTCCTGTTCGTATAACAATAATTTTTATGGTTCCTCCTGTACGTATAACAATAATTTTTTATGGTTCCTCCTGTTCGTATAACAATAATTTTTTATGGTTCCTCCTGTACATAACAATAATTTTTAGGGAGAAGAAGAATTTCAAGGATTATATCTAGTAAAGGGTAAGTAAATTAAAAATATTGACACACATGAATGTAGGTGCAAAAATATATTGACAAAGAACAAATATTAGTAAATAATCAAAAATATAAGAATGGAGGGCCAATTCATCATAAAATCAGACACTCATCTGGCAATAAAGTTGTATAAAATATTAGCTGTTTATAAGACATAAAATATCTCAGTATTGTTTTAGGCATTGTGAGTCAGCGATGCCGAACCACTTAAATGTTTCTTATATTTTTACCCATAAAATATATGGGTTTTGTTTAAGGGAAAGTGAGTCAGTGATATCTTGGATATCTTTCAATATTTCTTATTTTATTATTTTTAAATACCGTTCACGATCTAATAATTATAGAATTAAATAATTTACAGTAATACATTAATGAATATTTAATTATTTTAAATTTTGGGAGAATTTCGAAATCTGAAAATTGACTTTAGATATTTAAATTTAAGGGGACTCACTATTGTTGGATAAGTATTTTTTTACCTTTTTTACCGGTTAATTATATACTTTAATAATCCGTGCCTTTCTTTATTATATTTGTCACTCTCATAACGAGCAGAAATATTAAAACCATAAAAAAATTCAGGGCATGTCCGAAATTGGTGGAAGTGGATTAAGAGTGCAGCTACAACCATCACTATAAAAAATGAAAAATACTTTTCCTATAAGTGTGCGATATAAACTTCGTAAGTTTTATTTATCTTCGGGATTGGGTGATGGGAGAGCTAGATTGGAATCAAGAATTTCATTAAGAAGGCAGCATCCTCAGCTTACAGAGTTTAAATTTTTTGGTGAAATAAGTATACAAAAATGGGACTTTCTTTTTCAATATTGTAGAAAAGCAGACAGGACGGGGATGCATCCATTGTGCATAATTCAATCTGCAGTAACCGTGTCAAAAGACAGAATTTCAGATGCACATGGACCATTATTGATAGGAAAGACCACTGTGTTTGCCGCGTGGTGTGAACGTATATTTATTTCTCTGCAGTAGAAATTATAGCTTCAGTTGGCACCAGAGTGACACAGAGAACGATAAAAAATCGATTTGTGGATAGCACAAACGACATCATGAATCGTTTCTGACTCTAACTCCAAATCAACGCCATCTTCCACTTTATTAATATTAAGCTCCTTAACGGACGGAATGGAGATAGGTTGTGGTTTCAGATGCAAGAGATTTCTGTATTTGTGTCAATAATGGTCGTATGTTGATTAGAAGGAAGCCAATTGAAGGCTTCTTGCCAGTCTGTCTGTGTCGTAGACAAATTGGGCCTATACCAGGAGTTATGGCCGATTTTTACATAGGTGAGCATAAATATTTATAATTAACGATAAATTCTACTTAAATTAAAAATAATAATTAATTCCCTCAAGTAAAAGATTAACTCTGAAAAAAATTAATTAAAAAAATTCACACTGAGACATAAGAATAGGAAACATAAAATAATTTTATTACAACGAAATATAATTTCAGTGCCCAAATTATAATGCAATGATAAAATAAGGTGCATAAGGCTTGAGTTTAAAACCCACTTACGACATACGTTAACTTTAACTGCGTACATTTATGAAGGGAATGCATGTCTGTTGTTAGATTTGTGATTGGCTTGGTTTTACAAACAAAACTGTTCAGTAATTTCCTAGATTTTTCTTCCATACGATACGCAAAAATGGAGAGAGAAATTACTTTTTAACCTGTAAACTGGATATGACGAAATATTTTGCCATACCCGGAATAATATTTTAATGGGTATGACGACGATTTTCGTCATGGAAATTAACCGTAACTTGTTACACATTACCTTTTCCGATAGTTCTTATCTGTTAAACCCCGGCTTACTAATATACCATCGTATTCTTGAAGGAGTTGCATATTTTCCCTTTTTTTGCTTTCTGTCACTTGGTAGCGATATTCATGAAAAAATTGCCGCTTCACACACTCGTCCATCCATACATTGTGATAACACTTCGAATATGATGCAGATCCTAAAAATTCTGTTGAAATAAATAAAATTTATAAGTTAAAAACTTTTTGCTTTTATTATTTGAGGTGTTATCATATTACTTATCTCTATGACGAAAAAAAAAGTCCACAGTTTGAAACGAATTGAAGAATGTGTATTCCCTGTTAACAGGTTAAGAAGTTTTCTCTCCTTCATTCACCAATCATTGTTGATCTTTTTGCGACATTATATACGTAGTACACAATGCCCACCCACTTGCAAAAGCCCAATTTCATTCATTTATGCAAATGATTGAAGTTTAATATTAAATGAATGAATAGGCTTAAACTACATGTCATGCAAATTAACTTTACACAATACTCTATTCATCCCCATCAATCTTTAGTCGCATACATAGCAGAATAATTTAGCAGCAGGATTATAGTAGAAGTTCATATCATCATGTGGAATCATATATGATGGAATCTAAATTTGCACTGCACCTAGCCTCGTTACTTAACAGAAAGTACCATCAAATGTGACTATTATGATTGTGCAACGATGATGTAAACCTGAAAATGATGTCAATGTTATGGTTGCATCAATCTGTTATGATGTCAACCCGAAGTGAAAATTATTGTTTTTAATAAGGAATCTCATTTTGATCTGTGTAATGTTGGTCGATGCATCAACTAGTCATAGAGGACAACATTATCATATAATCTTCATTGTATACCAATCAGCAACATTGAAGTTAGTACATTGAAGAAACTCATTTGAGAAACTCATCATCATCCCACTTAATCCACTCATTTTAAGCCACTTTCAAACAAAATAATGTCAAACCACATACAACATTCCTTACTAAATTTCCTTCAGCCTTATTTTTTCATGTACAGTTACCAAATTTCTGCATCTACTATCCCTTTGATTTTGAAGTAGGGTAGTTTCTACACACTAAATGAGAGCATAGAATCATCACTTTAGCATGAAAGAGACAAATTTCTCACGAATACTTATCACAACTGTATTTGTCAACATCATTACTGGTTATAGTTTGCCCGAGATGAATCAGAAACTAATTGACCAGTTATCTAAATTCTATAACTGATTCTAAGGCGCCAGTTTTTATGGTTTAGAGTAGTATATAATTAACTATATGAACCTACTATATATATTCGGGTTCTAATCTGAGATAAGTAATCCCTAAAGAAAAAAATGTAATTTTTTATAGTTCCTAGAGAAAAAGGTAATTTTCATGAATTTTATCATTTCTTACCAAACTAAAATTAATGAATTCCTGTTACTGTGCTAGATAGGCAAATGTTTTCCTAAAACTAATTAGCAAATACCTTCATGTTGAGAAAATACGACAAATAAAATACCTTTGAAATATATTTATAACGCTTTACCTGAATTTTCAATTTATTAAATTAATAACAGGTGTAATAAAATGTAACGCTATCAACTTGGTCTTATATTAAAAATTTTTCTTTAATCTTGACCATTTTGAAATAAAATCCTTAATATATTTCATATCAATCTCTTATTTTTCACAGTTCTAAATAAATTTAAAATAACTCACTCATCCGAAAACTATAAATCGCAGAAAAGAAGAATGACTATGATTTCGCTATAAAACTAGTTGCAAAACAGTTTCACCGCTGATAAAGCTTAGCCGTGACTTATTTGCTGCACTATCTTCCATAACGACTTTAAATAAACTTCCTGAAATCCTGCTACAAAGTGCGGCAACTGGACGAAATAAGTTCAGACCCATCTAAGGGTTCCCAGATATACTGCAGCAGGAAATTGCTTACTTTTAAAGAAATCCAATGAATTCTCTGCAGAAATCCGTGTTGAGTCACGGTGCCTGAGTTTTATCGACTTTGAAGCCGAACTCCTTTTTCTTTCTTGGGCATCTCTTACGAATAAGGAAGATGCGAAATTACTTTTACTTTCAGAGCCTCTAAAGAATCATTAATCATTTAAGAAATGCTTAACTTGTCAAACGGGGGTGCATTAACTATGGATAATTAAGTACTGCTTTTTGAAAGGATAAAAATGGTGCCCGTGAAGAAACTGGCTGTGGAGCTAGAATGCATATTATATGTGTCTATCTTTGGCCTTTTAGTCCTGTCCAAAATTCATTTCTTGGGGGATTTGGGTTGGCTTCGATAACACTGTGGCTGGATATCGGAAGCATAATGTTTAATGAGGTGAGGATTATTGTCGAGGTATATTGAAAGTTGAGTAAAAATTTAGATAATGTTTTCCCTTTCTTGAAGTGACACAGTAGAGAATAATCAGATCCTTATTGATTCTCAAAATGATTTCCTTAAAGTGTAACACGTAGAATAATATTACCCTTTAAAGGAAATAGATTATGTGCACAAATAACCTTAGTTGTTTTCGAGCTTTATTGATTCACTGACCATTTTTAAATGTCAGCAATTATGTCTCAGTGTAAATTTATTTTCTAATGAATTTTGTTCTCAAGTCTTATGTTACACTTTTTTATTTATTTTCTCAAATATTAATTTTCAGATGTTGTGCCTATAATCAATCTATAATTTATTTGTTATTATACATATATATATATATATATATTTATAATTTTTCTCCCAAAAGCAAAGTCAATTGTTATATTGTTCATTTGTTTTCCAAAGCAATATCTATTAGTACAGTGATAAATTGGAACCGCCTTCATTTTGAGGAAAGAAGACAAATAAAAAATTTTGAAAATTATTTATAAAGTTTTTACTGAATTTTCAGTTTATTAAATTAACCACAGGTGTAATAAAATGTAACACAATCAAATATATCTTATATTATAAATTTACTTTCTATATTTCTATATTGGTCCTAAACTATATTTTGAAATAAAATCCTTAATATATTTCCTGTATATCTCTTATTTTCAAATATACAAATAAATTTTAAATAACTCACTCATTCAAAAACTATAAATCGCAGGAGGAGAAAAAAAGAAGAATGACTATGATTTCACTATAAAACTAGTTGCAAAACAGTTTCACCGCTGATAAAGTTTACCCGTGACTTATTTGCTGCACTATCTTCCATAACGACTTTTAAATAAACTTCCTGAAATCCGCGCTACAAAGTGCGGCAACTGGACGAAATAAGTTCAGACCCATCTAAGGCTTCCAGATATACTGCAGCTGGAAATTGCTTACTTTTAAAGAAATCCAATGAATTTTCTGCAGAAATCCGAGCTGAGTCACGGTGGCTGAGTTTTATCGACTTTGAAGCTGAATTCTTTTTTTCTTTCTTGGGCATCTCTTACGAATAAGGAAGATGCGAAATTACTTTTACTTTCAGAGCCTCTAAAAGAATCATTAATCATTTAAGAAATGCTTAACTTGTCAAACGTGGGTGCATTAACTGTGGATAATTAAGTACTGCTTTTTGAAAGGATAAAAATGGTGCCCGTGAAGAAACTGGCTGTGGAGCTAGAATGCATATTATGTGTGTCTATCTTTGGCCTTTTAGTCCTGTCCAAAATTCATTTCTTGGGGATTTGGGTTGGCTTCGATAACACTGTGGCTGGATATCGGAAGCATAATGTTTAATGAGGTGAGGATTATTGTCGAGGTATATTGAAAGTTGAGTAAAAATTTAGATAATGTTTTCCCTTTCTTGAAGTGACACAGTAGAGAATAATCAGAAGACAGATCATTATTGATTCTCAAAATGATTTCTTTAAAGTGTGATACGTAGAATAATATTATCCTTTAAAAGAAAATATATTATGTGCACAAATAACCTTAGTTGTTTTCGAGCTTCATTGATTCACTGGCCAGATTTTAAATGTGGGCAATTGTCTCAGTGTTAATTTATTTTCTAATGAAGTTGTTTCTCAAATCTTATGTTAATTTTTTTTTATTTATTTTCTCAAAGTCTATTTATTTTCAGATGTTGTGTCTATAATCAATCTATAATTTGTTTGTTATTATATATACAATATATAATTTGTCTCCCAAAAGCAATGTCAATTGTTATATTGTTCATTTGTTTTTCAAAGCAGTATCTATTAGTACAGTGTCTATTCGTCTCTGATATATTGGAACCGCCTTCATGTTGAGGAAAGACAACAAATAAAAAATTTTGAAAATTATTTATGAAGCTTTTACTGAATTTTCAGTTTATTAAATTAATCACAGGTGTAATAAAATCTAACACAATCAAGTAGATCTTATATTATAAATTTATTTTCTATATTTCTAAATTGGTCTTAACCTATATTATGGAAATAAAATCCTTGATATATTTAATATATATCTCTTATATTTTACTAAATAAATTTAAAATAACTCACTCATTCGAAAACTATAAATCGCAGGAGGAGAAAAAACAAGAATGACTTTGATTTCGCTATAAAACTAGTTGCAAAACAGTTTCACCGCTGATAAAGCTTAGCCGTGACTTATTTGCTGCACTATCTTCCATAACGACTTTAAATAAACTTCCTGAAATCCGCGCTACAAAGTGCGGCAACTCGACGAAATAAGTTCAGACCCATCTAAGGCTTCCCAGATATACTGCAGCTGGAAATTGCTTACTTTTAAAGAAATCCAATGAATTTTCAGCAGAAACTGAGCTGAGTCACGGTGGCTGAGTTTTATCGACTTTGAAGCTGAATTCTTTTTCTTTCTTGGGCATCTCTTACGAATAAGGAAGATGCGAAATTACTTTTACTTTCAGAGCCTCTAAAAGAATCATTAATCATTTAAGAAATACTTAACTTGTCAAACGGGGGTGCATTAACTGTGGATAATTAAGTACTGCTTTTTGAAAGGATAAAAATGGTGCCCGTGAAGAAACTGGCTGTGGAGCTAGAATGCATATTATATGTGTCTATCTTTGGCCTTTTTTAGTCCTGTCCAAAATTCATTTCTTAGGGATTTGAATTGGCTTCGATAACACTGTGGCTGGATATCGGAAGCATAATGTTTAATGAGGTGAGGATTATTGTCGAGGTATATTGAAAGTTGAGTAAAAATTTCGATAATGTTTTCCCTTTCTTGAAGTGACACAGTAGAGAATAAAGGCTCGTGCTCACCAAGGCGAGAAGATGCAAGCGAAAAATTTGACCAATCACTAGCCTCGCCCGCGGTCGCCTGAAACCGGTTTGCAATCCGCCGCTTGAGTTGCCCAACTTTCAACTCGAAGCGGTTTTTCACTAGGCGTAATGCTATTTCTGACGTTTCGCTGTGAAGGGTCGAAAAATTTTGTCGCTTGCCTCTTGAATCTTCACGTCTCTCGCCTCGGTAGGAACGAGCCTTAAATAATCAGAAGACAGATCTTTATTGATTCTCAAAATGATTTTTTTAAAGTGTGATACTCAGAATAATATTACCCTTTAAAGGAAATAGATTATGTGTACAAATAACCTTAGTTGTTTTCGAGGCTCATTGATTCGCTGACCAAATTTTAAATGTGGGCAATTGTGTCTCAGTGTAAATTTATTTTCTAATGAAGTTGTTTGTCAAATCTTATGTTAAATTTTTTATTTATTTTCACAAAGCCTATTATTTTTCAGAGATTCTGTTTTTCATTTGTTTGCTATTATGTGCATAATTTGTTTCTCAAAAGCAATGTCAGTTGTTATATTGTTCATTTCTTTTTCAATGCGGCATCTATTGGTACAGTGTCTATTTGTCTCTGATATATTGGAATTGCAGAAAATTATGCGTTATTCGAATTTACAACGAATAACTGGCATTATATTTGCAAATAAATGTGGGATTATAAATATTAACAATGACGTCACAGTGTATATTTATTTTTCAAATCTTATGTTACCTTTTTATCAATTTTACAAAATTTATTGTTTTCCAGATGTTGTGTCTATAATAAATCTAAAATTTGCATATTATTATGTCTACAATTTGTTTCAAAAAGCAATGTTAATTGTTATATTCTTCATATGTTTTTCAATGCAATATCTATTGGTACAGTGTCTATTTGGCTCTGATATATTGGAATCGCAGCAGATTATGTGTTATTCGAAATTTACAACGAATAACTGTTATTAAACTTGCAAATAAATATAAGCAATGGTATCACAGTGTATATTTATTTTTTTTAACGAAGTTGTTTCTTAAATATTATGTTATATCTTTTTATTTATTTTCACAAAGTCTGTTGTTTTTCAGAAGTTGTGTCTATAATCAATCCATAATTTATCTCCCAAAAGCAAAATCAATTATTATATTGTTAATTTGCTTTTCGAAGCAATTTCTATTGGTACAGCGTCTATTTGTCTCTGAGATATTGGAATCGCAGGAGATTATGTGTTATTCGGAATTTACAACAAATAACTGGCATTACATTTGGAAATAAATTTGAGATTATAAATATTAACAAAAAGACGACACAGTGTATATTTATTTTCTAATAAAGTTGTTTATGAAATCTTATGTTACACTTTTATTTATTTTCACAAAGCCTATTGTTTTTCAGAGATTCTATTTATAATTTACTTGTTATTATGTCTATAATTTGTTTTCTAAAAGCGATGTCGATTGTTATATCATGCATTTGTTTTTCAAAGTTGTATCTATTGGTGCAGTGTCTATTTGTCACTGATATATTGGAATCGTAGAAGATTACGTATTATTTGGAATTTACAATGAACAACTGCAAGGCCAAAGACAAATTATATTTTCCGAGAGAATACTCTAAGCATTAACTACTTTGCTAACTGCTGCGAGACGTAACAGGAAAATAAAGAAAATTCATTGTAGATGTAACCAATCGTGTCACAGTCTATTTATTTCCTAATGCATTGTCGGTTGTCACAATATCTGTTTGATTGTTAACGCAGTATCGAATGTCACATAAACAATTTTTTTTCGAAAAAGGATATATTATTACAATGTATGATTTCCACAGCAGTGCCATTTGTCATAATGCCTATTTGTTTCAATATTCTATTGTTATAATGTTAATTTATTTCTAAAGCAGTAACTAATGACACAACGTTCATTTGTTTTCAAATACATAATCAAATGTCACATAATCCTTTTGTGTTAGCAATCAATTTCTAAAAGCAAAGTTAGTTCCTTTTAATTAAATCATTTCTGGTTAAACTGTGGACAGTGAAATTTTGCTGATACTTGTAGCAAAGAGACAGTTTAAGTGACTTTATCTCGAATATTAATAAAATATTCACACATAAAAAAGATGTTCTCTATTAAAATTAGAGCATATATTATGTAAAAATTATTCACATTGTAAAAGATTAGTTTTGAACCTATATCACATGCAAAAAAAAGGTATTTTTAAAAATTGAGTACATAACAATGTGGCACTTTTGTAAAATTCAGACTGAAATGAATTTCAGAAATTAGTATATTTTATTTAACAAATTGTGTTCAGCTAATAAGTTGGTTTGCATAATTTTTTAAAGTCACTTTTGATTAAACTAAATCTTATATGTTTCATGATATTTAATATTAAATTTATTTATTTAATTTAAAAGTAGGTATGGCAGAAATAATTTTTATATGGGCAGAAATAGTTTTAAACCTTCAAACTAAAAAATATTTGTAAGTGTACCTTTTATAAAATTTATTTATCTCAAATGGGCAGTCACAATAAATTACTATTGCTAGTTTTTTTATAAATAACAATGATGTAAAAAATGTCTAAATTTTCAAAATTACGATAATAAAATGAGATATAAATGCTAAAAAATAATTTCTATGAAATAAATTTATTCTCAATAATAAATTTTAGCAACTAATTCCCCCTTGTTTTATTTTCAATAGAGGAAAACGTTTCTAAAACTTGAAATGAACTTTTTTAAATTTATTCCTACAATCTCTTTTCCTTAAGATTTCAAAGAAATTTTGAA
The DNA here is from genome assembly GCA_021605095.1 of Caerostris extrusa. Classification (NCBI taxonomy): domain Eukaryota; kingdom Metazoa; phylum Arthropoda; class Arachnida; order Araneae; family Araneidae; genus Caerostris; species Caerostris extrusa. The sequence goes on along the minus strand of BPLR01004487.1, from coordinate 2,677 downwards.
TGTTTATTTCTCAGCAAAAAAAATAAACTGAAATAAATTTTGCGAATAGCTACTCTTGCCGAAGGCAATGGCGTTTCGCTCAAAGAAAATGACATTGAATTTATTGAATTTTTCTTTTGTCAACACAAACACTTCGCTGGCCCTGATTGAAAATGTCATAGATTTCTCGCTCGTAAATTTGACTAAAATTCCTCTTCACTTCACATTTCCTATCTGCAAGCAAAACAATATTCAAAAATTTTTAAATACAGTTTCTTCAATAGAATAGTGTTGAATAGAGAATCCCAAAATTATTTATTTTCTACAAGAATTCAGATTTATATATTTCGTATACTTATAGCGTTTTATAAGTATACGATTTATATTAATTAAATACCAAGGAATTGCTTAAAATAATTTTTATTAACAGATAAATATTTTTCTAGGATTATTTTTTATTGCTATTCAGAATTTAAAATTCAGAATTCTTATTCATCAGAAGAAATACATGATTCATAGATGACGTATGCATACGTTCCTGCAAAATTTATTCAATTTTATGTATGACTTTTTAAAAAGCATTGCTTCATTTTTGCAGTACTTTTTATACGAATACTGTGTACTCATCCTTTATTTTGTAATATTAATATCTTAAATAAAATACATGTGTCGAAGATTTTGTTGTCCTATTTAGTTGGCGACAATCTCACAGTGGGAACAGGTTTTCTGGTAAAAATTCCCAATTCGCGTGTATATCCCTGAAATGCTAGTGGTGTAATTAGGTTCTTACTTTGCCTCTCAATCTAACAGATCGCTTTCTTAACTCTGCAGTGCTAAAACTGCCTGATGGCCAACTGCTCTGATGGGCTTGCAGGCCTCAATCTAAGCAGATGGCTTTTCTTAACTCTGCAGTGCTAAAACTGCCTGATGGCCAATTGGCTAGTGCTCTGAAATGCTAGTGGTGTAGGGGTTCTTACTTAGGCCTCAATCTAAGCAGATGACTTTCTTAACTCTGCAGTGCTAAACTGCCTGATGGCCAGTGGCTAGTGCTCTGAAATGCTAGTGGTGTGATTGCTTACTTAAATCTAAGCAGATGACTTTTCTTAACTCTGCAGTGCTAAAAATGCCTGATGGCCAATTGGCTAGTGCTCTGAGAAATGCTAGTGGTGTATTAGGTTCTTACTTAGGCCTCAATCTAAGCATGCAGTGCTTCTAAAACTGCCTGATGGCCAATTGGCTAGTGCTCTGAAATCATCTCTCAATCTGATAGAATATTTAACTTACATAAATTATTTTTATTTAACTGATTTATATAGGAACACATCCCGTCTAGATTTATGATGCAATTACTAATACATCAGAAGATAATTTTAAAATATTTTACCTTAAAAGTGCATAGCATTTTTATTTTTAAATGAAAAATCTAGCATGCATAATTAAAGTGGATATCAAATTGGCTGCCTGATGAATTGGCTAGTGGCTAGCGTTCTGATTGTGGTACCACAGGCTTCAGGATGGATCCTGGCGGTGGTATGGATATTTTCGCGGTTCGAATCCCCGTTAAACTGTAAGGTTCCCGATCTAATTAGCCCAAAGTGTGCAGAAAATGACCGTAGAGCGACAAACCGACTTTAGAGTGTTAAACATTCTAATGTAAGAAAATAACAATTGAAAAGTTATAAAAGAGGAAGTATCTAAAAATTGCAACCACTCTTATATCAAGACGAGAAATAGAAAAGAAATGAAAGCAGAACAAAAATCTCCTGTTGACTGTTGCTTTCTCTTCCAGACCATCTGTAAAGAGTGGATAAATAATCGGTTCGACTGTTTAGGTAAGAATAAAAAATGTTAGAATTCTTCCGGAGAATATTTTTCAAACACCAATTGATTGATGCGACCGCTTTCGACCCACAACAGTAATGTCTCGTTCAGTATCTGAATGGTTGAGAAGGAGATAAACAAAAGTTCACCAAAAGTATAATCCCATGTTAAAATCTAGAAAAATAATATAAAGATCCTCGACAGCTTTTCATAGGAATATCGAGTGGAGAAAACGGAAGTGTTTGAAAAAGTCTGATTGCAATACTGTTGCGATTAAGACATGCCGATTATTTTGAGGTGGTACAAAATTTCATTTTATTGTTGTATATTACACAACTGACTTAATAATATTGTTTCCTCTTTATGTTTTCTGAATTTTATTATATTTTTAATATTATATGTTAGGATTGAAGTGGTCTGGTGAACATAGTGTCGGGTTTCCGATTTGGTTAAGCCTGATTGAAATCTTACAAGCAAAGCCAGCTGTAAAGCTCTTATATCTTGTATCAGATTGATAGGGATAAAAATGTACCCAAAAAATTATTTCATTTAGCTAAAATAAAAACATGGGGAACGGCAATTTGCTGCCAGAAGGGAGGATACTTTAAAAAATAGGGGTCCGTAGTTCATTCATAGTAAAATAAAACTTCTATTTATTGGTCAAAATCAAAATCATCATCATCAAAATCATCTTCAAAAATACAGGTCACAGTATACAGCATTCCTGAAAACAGTTTTGCTTTATTAATATCTCATAAATGCATTATATTTTATCACTGGTATACAAAAAGAAAATATTTATCTGCAATTTCATTTATAACTCACCCAGAGCGTTTTTCTAAACTTTATTTTGCTATTTCTCCTCTTTGCTTATTTT